>SIJG01000213.1:63200-68200 GCA_023374025.1 Heterodera schachtii
ACTTTATTTATAAAACTAATTAATTAAAAAACAATCATAAATATTAACTTAATTTGTTTGCACTTATTTGTTAGTTCATAATAATAAGGGAATCACCGGTTCAGTGCAAAGTCATATTTGAACACGAGATTAAAAGAGAAAGGGAGATAAAAGATAACATTAAACTTATTTTACATTTATTTTAAATTTTTCAATATAAATGATAATGCTATTCTTTATTGAATCAAAAAATAACAAAATATTTTCATATTATAAAAAATTCAAGAATGAAAAAGAAATCAAACTTTTTTTCATTTATTTTAAAATTTTTTTCTAAATATGCAAAAAATTAATTTATAGTATATCCTAAAGGAGCAATAATAGACAACTTTGGTTTTAATTATTTGAAAATAAAATAATTTTGAAGGGAGACCAGTTTTAATTTTCAAATTAATTTTAAAATGATAGAGAATCGTTATTTAAAAGAGGCATTTGATTTGTTCGTTATGAACAGGGAACGGATTTAAATGTGCTAAAAAAAGCCAAATGTACAGATGCATATATTTGCCAAAACCCCAAAAATATGCGATAAAAACTCCAAAAAAGTCCAAAAATATAAAACAAAAATTAAAACAAAACTGCTAAAAATAATAAATTTCTTAACAAAAAAAACAGCAATTTAAAATGAAAAAATACAACGTAATTTATAAATATTTACAAAAAAATTTTTATGTGTATTTAAGTGTAAAAATAACTCAATTTCATAAAGTCTTCTTCTACATCCGAAAGAAAAACTAAAGATCGAAAATTCTAATTATTGGGTAAACTTATAAATTGTTATTTTTTAACCAGATAATCAATCTTTTATGAATTTGTAAGCCCAAAACATTATTAAAACAAATGCATGAAACGGTTTATTATATTAATTTTATATTAATGAAATCTTTAGAAAATAATGACGACATTTATGGTTACAAACAAAAAGTAAAATTGGTATAACAAGGTAAATTTAAATTGGAGTTGTTAAATAATAACTTTACTTAAATTTAGTTTAAATCAATTCGAAAAAATTTAAGTTATTTAAAATATTAATGAAAAAAACATTTCAAATAATGAAAATTTTTGTATAATGCTAGTAAGTCAAAAATTAAAACAGAAAAAATTATATAATCAATCATATTTTCAAAATATGCATATTATTTGTTGATAAATATTATTTAAATTAGTTAAACAACATTGATCAAAAATAATAATAGGCCAACAAGAAATTATTCAATATTTGCTTAAACAGACTTAAAAATAAGCTAAAAACAGCCAAAAAATAGATTTAACCTTAAAAAATGCCAATTTTTATTAAATTCTTGCTTCACAATTACAAACCAATATGTCTCAAAATTTTTGTAATAATCTCATTCTGTTGTCAGTGAAAATTTTCAGGAAGCGAAAAAATACCCTAAAAAAATTTTCCGAAATTTCGAAAAAATCTCTTTTTTTAGGGATGTATTTAAAAAATTTCCAAAAAAGTCGATCTTTAGGAGTGTATTTTTTGCTTTTTTGTATTTTTCGTGTGAAAATTTGCCAAAAATGGCCAAAATACGGACTTAAAACGCCAAAATGTCGAAATATGGATTTATTCCCGAAAACCCCCAAAATGGATTTATATGGACTAAAAACCTTGACCAAATTAAAAAAATTTAACGTAGAAATGTTATTTTTGAGCCCCTTTCTTCATAGCATATGGCAAAAAATATATCAATCCATATAATTTATAACTCTAATAATAATAGTAAAATCTTTTTTATTTCGTTTTCGTATATGAAATTTTTTTTTTGTGATTCCGATGAAAAGTGCAAATTTGGGCGACCGCCGAAAAGTGCAAATGTGCTAAATTTTTGAGTAAATCAACTCATAACTTTTCGCAGACGCATCCAAATTGCACAATCTTGGTATCATATAATAGCCCTTGAATTGCGTTATGTTGTTTATTTGTCAAATAAAAATTACCACAGAAGGGCATAGGCCACTTACACTGCAGATCGAGGTACAAAAATGAATAGATGAAGATCGAATAATACAGGAAAAGAGATCACACAAAAATAAGGTCACATCAACATTGTAAAATATATAATTATAAAACATAAAAATAATTTTCTCATGCAATGTAAATATTTTTATGGTATTTAGGGGTTTTAACCCAATTAAGAACTCTGTTTTTAAAAATATTTATAGAGGGAGATGTAGTAATTTCGGAGTTAAGTTTGTTCCATAATTTGGTTGTTCTGTTAATGAAAGAATGTTCAGTCTTGTTTGTTTTGTGTTTAGAAACAAGTTGTTTGCAATTGAATCTATTTATTCTTTTAGAAAAAATAGAAAGATTTTTAGGGTCTAAATGTGAAAAACTATTAATTATTTTAAAAGCAGTAGTTAAATCAATAACTTGTCTACGAACGTCAAGTCTATCTCAAGTTTGAAAAGTTCAAGACGTTTAGTATATGAAATGTACGGGAGATTACATTTTTTTAGTGCTATTCTGGTAAAGTATTTTTGACAATTTTCAATTCTGTTAAGTGCATTAACTGACTTTGTATTCCATATTTCTGTTGCATATTCTAATAAGGATCTGATATATGTTTTATAAACTAAGGACCAAATTCTAATTGATTTAGATTTAATTAGCTTAAATAGAAGCTTAGATCGAAAAAAAGCATTTTTAATTAAATGGGTTATATGTTAAGTAAACTGTAAATTATTGTCAACCAAAACACCTAAATCACGGACATACTTGGCTTCTCTGACTATATGATTACCAATTTTGTAAGGTGTTTTAGAATTATTTGGCCCAAAATAAAGTACAAAAGTTTTATCCAAGGAGAAATTTATTCCCCATTTTTGTGACCAATTTAGTACATTAGAAAGTGCAAGCTCCATGTATTTTCTTTCTACTTCAGATTTATAAATAACATATAATTTAGTATCATCCGCAAAAAGTTTAATGCCAATTTCAGCAGGAATACATAATGGTAAGTCATTTATATAAATCAAAAACAAAAGTGGTCCAAGAACCGATCCCTGGGGAACTCCAGAGTTAATTTTAAAAGTTTCTGAATAATGTTCGTTTACTTTGACTTGAAAAGTCCTGTTCAATAGGAAATTAGAAATCCAATCTAATATCTTGCCCCTAATACCAATGCTATGTAATTTATATATAAGTAAATTATGGGGAACCTTATCAAAGGCTTTATGAAAATCAAGATAAAGAGCATCAATATTTTTCTTATCCCTAATACCGTCATACCAGTCTTCAAGTGTTGTAATTAAGTTAGTAATAGTAGATCTTCTACTAACAAAGCCAAATTGAAAATTAGAAATTAATTTTTTATCTAACAAGAATTTTAAAATATGTTCAGCAAGAATTTTTCAAATATCTTGCATAAAGAGCATGTAAGTGAAATTGGTCTATAATTCTTAATTTGGCTTTTACTATCCTTCTTATGTAATGGGAGAATAATAGAATGTTTCCATATTTTTGGTAATTTTCCAGAGTGAAAAGAAAGATTGAGAATATCAGTTATAGGTCTAACAAGAGGAATTAAACAATTTTTGAGAATTTTATTGTTTACAAAATCAGGAGAAGTATTATTTCTGTTTGTGTTGTGTTTTGCTAACACACAAACAAGATAAATTTATTAAATGAATAAACAATAAAATTAGAATCACAAAATAATAATAAAATAACGACGGAGTCAAATTAGAGAGTCCGAAAATAAAACACCAAAATGCAAAATAACACAAATGACACAAATGACAAAGAATGGTCGATGGGAGTTGACCCATCAACAAATAACTAATCAATAAAAGTAATCGTTTCGATACATAATATAATTAAATATCTTCACATCCAACATCTCCCTCTTTGGAAAGACCGTCCGTGGCAATTAGCCGGGCGAATAGCGAATTGGCTTCTTGCGCTGTCGCTGCGGACGAGGAGATTTGACGGGTTCGGGTGTGTGGTCACGGACAGGAGTTTGATCACGGACAGGTGCCTGATCAAGATTGACGTGACGCGTTACGGTAATTCCAAGGATTGGAATTTCGATTTTCCAAATCAAGCCACTACCACTCACAATTTTAGCTTCCAACCAAGATAGCCTACCATTCCTTCTGTAATTCAAAACTAAGACAGAGTCTCCAGATTTGAATAAACGGCATTTTGTGCCATCTTGTTGGTTGTATTGCTGTGACATTTTGGATTGGTACTGTCCGCGTTTGTGATGGTTGACGATGGGCGCTTTCATCTCCAAAGTTGTGGCAATTGGCTGTTGGGTGGCACGCTCGAACGGAATGATCCAATCCAATCCCATGATGCTCGGCGCTTCGGTGTCTGCCACTGAAAGTTCAAGTCGCTTCGTGACTCCTCTAAACTGAACGTCACACTTGAAACTTCCTAACAGCTTCAATTTGTGGCCCGAAAAGGAACCCACTAATTTACCAACTTTTTCCAACCTCGGTTCGCCCAAACTTTGCCAAACCGGAAGCTGTATGATCGACAAATGTGAACACGAATCGGCTGCGAGTTTGATCTGGTGGCCATTGACTTCTAATGGAATCCAAATCCATTCTTTGGTCGCACCATTCACACTGAAAGTCGAAACCACGACGTGTGATTGATCACTTGAATGAGCTGAATTGGGGCAAATATTTCTCGTGTGCCCGTGCTTTCTACATCCAAAACATTTCACGTCCACAGGGTAGGGACAATCTTGCACAGCGTGTGGTTGACCACACCGCTTACACTTTTGACTAACTGGTGCCTGAGAATGTTGGAATTTGCCTGTAAATGTTTTGGTAGCATTTGAATTTCCCGAATTTTGTTGCCTAGGACGAAAATTGTTGGGTTTGAATGCTTTTTTGAAGACCCATCCCCAAGTTTTTGTGGTCGGGTTGAAATTGCGTGGACTTGGCCTGGATTTGCGAGCGCAGCGGACGAGTTTTTGAGCGACAGTATGGCGCGGCACTCCTCA
>SIJG01000213.1:70700-116940 GCA_023374025.1 Heterodera schachtii
ACAATCAAAAAAAATTGTACCCGCCTATTTCTCTGATTTTTAAATTAATGTTTATTTTTTATTTTTTGGTTAAATATATTATTTTCAATATTGAATTTTTAACAATAAATCTATATATAGTTTGTAACTTTTCAATTCTTGTTTTTTACTCACAAGGGAATATTTTGAACTGTAAGTGTACAAATCACTTTAAAACCAATTTTATCGTGCAGAAAATAGAATGGTCGATTTGCTATTGTAAATTCTCGGTTTTTTGAACATGCCCCTCAAACTGAAGAGAAAAAATTGATTTAATGAAAAAGCCAGCAAAAATACGTTAATTTATTGCATTTTCCTCTTAAATTTTAATGACAATTTGTCAGGGTTCGGTCTGCTCGACGGATGATTATATATTTTTTTTAAAGTTCTTGCATCTAGCATACTTTTATTCAGTTGTTTTTTTTAACCCGAAAATTTACAATGGCTAATCGACCATTATATTCTCTGCTCGATAATAGTTTTTAAAGTGATTTGAACATTTACAGTTCGAAATGTTCCCTTATCAATTTATAACTTATTTTTTAATTATCTTAACTTATTTTTTATCATTTTGCGTCAAAAATTGGATTAAAAATAAAACCATAACTTTTCATTACCGAAACCGAAAATCGGGGTTCAATGAAATATATTATTGTTATTTAATAATAGGAATCAATTAATTTTTTTTCAATTATTCACGGCTATTGAAGCTTGTTATGTCACGCTCCATGGTTGGTCTTGGTATTACATTTACTTATTATTTTAATTTGCTTTTTAGTTTTTTTTTTTGCTTTTTTAATTTTTATTTGTATATTAAAATAAAAACAAATAAAAACTAGTTTTTATATATCAATTAGTTAAACTTTATATTTTAACCATTTTTGAATTAAAAAATCCACAAAATTAATAGTTTTGCTTTGTATGTCTACTTCAGTGTGTGTTCAGCAATTCTCGGCGATGCAGGTCCAGAAATAAATTCAAAATTTAATTTTATTGTTTTTAATTTTTTTTTCATTCAATTTAATAAACAAAAGATTTCTATTAACTATTACATTGTTAAAAAGGAAATATTATAATAAATTCGCATATGGAAAGTAAATCAAAAATTGTACTCATTAATTTTAAATCTTTTATATATTAATTAATTCAATTTGATGCCAAGATAAGTATAAATAATATTTTCACTTTTATAATTTTTTAATGGAAAGAAGCCGTTGATAGTCGTCATCCATTCATTTTCTTAAATGGTTGACAATTTTTATTTTAATTAACATATTTTACTAATTAATCGCTTTCAATAAATTTAAAAATTTATCTAGAAATTTTATATTTTTCAAAATTGTTTTAAATTTTTGTTTCAATTCTTGTTTTCAGAGAATCGATTTAACTTCGATTAATATTGAATGTTCATTCAATATATATTTAAAAATTTAAACTGTTTTTTACAATCATCTGATTGATATAGTTAGTAATATAAATGTAATTTTAGCTATATAAATTTATGTGCAAAATTATAAGATATTTACTTCATATAAATATTTATTTAATTGCTAATAAATTTTATATGCATTTTTGTATTTTTCAAGTAAGTATTAATATAATTTTAAAGCATCAATTGATAAAAAAAATACTGTTGTTTTCGGGAAGATGAATATTAAAGTGATAATTAATAAGTTAATTTTATCTCGAGATTAGGAATAGGAAATACATTCGGAAATTCCCATCTACAAAGATATTATATACTAGAAAATTATAAGCAATTTTAAATTATTTAAGAATTAAATGAAATTTAATCATAATGAAGATTAAAAATTTAATATAATTGGTCCACTTATTTTAATCAAATATTCATGGATATATCATGTAATTGTTAAATAATTTATATTTGTTCTATAATATTTTTTTGTCTTATTATAACACACATTTCCATTATTTGTTTTGTTACAAACGATACGAAAAAATGAATGTTATGTTTTATTTTCAAATTGTACAGGCACGGCACAATGGGATATCGTTCCATGAACTTATTTTGCGATATGATAATATTATTTTGATTGCGTATTTCTTTATTTAATTAATTTTGCTTTCATTTTCTATAACTTTTCATTATATTATTTTAATTATAAATTTTTTTGTTGTTTTATCATTTCTTTGTCTCAAATTTTCTTTGAATATTTGAATTAATGGTTTCAGCCATATGGTCGCATAAAATTTGTAACTTTTGTGTGGTTTTTGAATAAATAAGAAATTATAGTCGTCCTATGATATTTATTTACTTTTTACAATAAATTACTGTTGATGTATTTTACTTTTATTATAAAATTTAAATATTTTTAAACTCTTGTCAAGGTCCATATTCCTTAAGTGTCTCATCCCACGGTTTTATAAATTATTTTCTTGTAAAATAATTATAAAAAAAATAAAATTAAAACTATTATTATTTCAATTATTTATTTTCACTTGTAGGTTTGAAAATTGGTTACTTCCTTTATAGCTACAAAATTAAATGCTTTTTATTAATAAAAATAATACTTTTTCAATAAGTTCAGTAATAATATTCTAAATTTTTATAGATTAAATTATTTATTATTTTTTTATATAAAAATTTAAATTGTCATTATATATAGCCTTATAATGAATATCATGTAATATAGTCTCTTGATATACACGTGATTAAAACCAGTTTATAATCAATTTGTAAATATTTTTATTTCCTTAAATTATAAATATTTCCTTTGATGAAATCTGAAGCAACTATGAATAAAAATAAAAGAAACTTTGAATATGTAAAAATAATATATGCAAACATTTAAAAAAATAAAACATTTAATAATAATAATAATTTGTATATATAATTTTAAAGAAATATTTTTATTGCCGTTGACTAAAATAATTTTATGTATAAGTTATTTACACATAGACATTTGGGATAAATAATAAATAATTTTTATTATCATCCTAATTAAAAAATTATTTAAAGCCATAAAACCAGAAATTAGATTTATTAAAAAAAACAATATTATTTATTTATTAAAAACAAATTAACCGATGACAAATTGGCAATAATTAAATTTGAATTTTATAAAATGTAAAATAGAAAAGACAAAATTTAAATAACAAAATTAGTTACTAAAAGAAATGCCATTAGATTATAACAAACTCTTAAAAATATTCGCTGGAAAATTTGAGCCAGTTTAAAAATTAAATTAACAAAAAGAGGCAAAAAATTATAAAACGTTTAAATACAATAGCCAAAAAATATTGTAAATTTAAAAGTAATTATTATTTATTTATAATCTGTCATAGAGAGTACTTTTATATGTTTCAAAATCAAATTTACAATTTCATTCTATTTTATTGATGGTATTAAGTTTTTTACTATGAATAATAATATTTTTAAAAATAATTTAGTTTTATTAAATGGATTATCTTATTCTCTATATTTTAGTTTTTTCGTTTTTGCCTTTCTATTTTTGTTTTTTTGATTTTTACAATATTCTCACTAATCAGCATTTTCATTCCAGATTGTTCATAAATTTTATGAAATAATTTATTTTTTATGTCCTATTTAAAATGTACTTGCATAATAAAGTTTATTATTTAAATTTTTTCTTTGCGTATAAATTGAATTAATTCATTAATTTTATTACTTTAAATTAAACAGACAAATATTTCAAATGAAATAATTATATGATAAATTCAGGTTTATAAATAGAGAAGATTAGGTTATTAGTGAATGTACATAAAAAATACTAGCACAACATATAACATTTTGAAAATAAATTATTAGTTGAAATTATTGAAAACTATACTTGAGTAATTTGTGCCATACATTTTGACCATCCAAAAAAACGGTGTGGCACACTAAGGAAATTTTTAAATCATTAATATTATATTCTAAAAGGAAACAACATAAAAATTAAAACCATTACCCATAAATATTTAAAGAAAATTAAGTTATATACAAATAATAAGTTAAAATTATTATTGAAGTTAAAATTAACTTAACGAAAATTATTAATTGTGTAGTTGGATTAATCAAAAACCGGCATTTATTTCATCTAGTGATGCCGAAAAGCATGTGCCATTGTTTAAAATATGAAAACAATGAACATAAACAGTAATGTAATAATAATAATTTTTATATTAAATTTTTTAAATAATTAATAAATAAAATATATAACTAAATTTTAGCTTCAAATATGATTTGAAAATAAAATTTAAATAACAAGTAATTAATTTCTTTTCCTACTTAATAGAGATAATATTTATAAGCAGGGTTCGCATTGGAAAACTCGCTTTCCAAGAACATAACTGGCAAATTTCACGAAATCCATGAATATTAAAACTCAAATGGCTTGTGCTTTTCGCCGGAGTCAATTTTTAAAGAAAAAATAGGCGTTTTGTGGGTCCGGCGGTGTCCATAGGCGCCGCCTGGGAAAATTGGAAATTTAATACAAATACAAATTGTTAACAGTTTTGATCAAATATTGGTTTTAAGTCATATTTAGAAAACCTTAGTGGAATTTTGGGGACCGGCGGCGCCGATAGGCTCCGCCGGGAAAATTTTTAATGGGTTTTTAATGAATTTTTGGTAAAATTTTTAATGTCTTTTGAATACCGATTTCCAAGGACAACTTAGAACTCTTTCATTTTTCCAATCGGCGTGGCTCTAATCCAAGGACGTTATTGTCATCCAAAGACCAATGCGATCCCTGCTTATAAGACTTTGATTTGTAGTTCTACGTTGAGTCTCCTCAAAATTCGAGACCCAGGGATTTTCACCCGACCCAAATTAATTTTTTCAATTTGTGGAGTGCCCAAAAAATCTATCCTCACATCTTTAGCTTTTGATTAATTTATTTTAGCTCCCACCATTTTTTGGATTTTACACGATTTTTTATTCATTTACACTGTTTGCCATATACTTATGTCCCATACTGTATGTTAAAGTTGGTTTTTTATTCTATTATGGATTTTAATCTTTTTTATAATTTGTTTTTGTCCGTGTTTTCTTATTTTTGCATCCATATTTCGGCAGAGGTTGTGGAGATATAAATATTATATATTTTGTAGGACTGAAAGACCCATACTGGCCATAGAGCCTTGAGTAAATTAATTGAATAAATATGCAATAATTTATTTATTTTGGCATTTTACATTATTATGGTAAAAAAAACATATAAATCTGTAAAGTGAAAAGTCAAGTGTAGGATATAAAAATATTACGGATAAAAAATTATTTAAGCTAAAATTATGTAACAGTATATATAAAGATAAAAATTTTATTAAATTTTTCAAACCTCGACAATAGAAGCAATATCAGTAATTCAATAATGAATAATAAAAGTTTCGTCACAAAAACATTTGCATCCCCTTATGATTTATTTTTAGAGCATTATTGCACTATTACGCACAAAATAGGCAAATTAAAATTTTTTATTAACACTTTTTAGGTAGCAAAACATATAAAAAATTTTCAATTGTAAATGAAATTATTAAATATTTTAGTTTTTTTCGAAAAAAACAAATTTGTGGCAAATAGATACAAAAATAGGCAAATAGGGATTAGCACAAAAACCCCGAAATAAGCAAAGTTAGGCATTATAAAAGTCATCATAGACACCCAAACCAAGCGGAAAGGTCTTTTTTCGTGCTTATCTATGAGTATCAAGTGCGCAGAAATTTTAGGCATTTGCATAAAAAAGAATCCCTAGTAATAAAATTTAATATTTGAAAAAAGCACTGGTAAGAATGGGGGTCTGTAAGAAAAGAAAAGGAAATTGGTGAAGAAGGAAAATTTTTGAGAAAAAAAAATTATTTATTTAAAAGTATTATGATGTTATAATATATTTCATGCAAGAAAAAGAGATAAATGAAAAATTTAATATGAGTTTTTACGATAAGAATTTAATTTTCTTTAAATAAAAAACAATTAAAAAATAATCTTATTTTTAATTAGAAATATAATTTATCAGATCACATATACAGGAAGGAATCAAATTTTGATTAATTAAATAAAATATATTTTGAAAGTATAATTTAAAAAATTATAAAGAACTGAAAAAAATTGTTTATTGTTATTAAGCAAATGAAATAAAAAACTATTAATTTCTTTGAGACTTAAGTTATTTAGAGATGAAACCATTAAACATTTGATTCACGCTCAACGAGTGAAATTAAATTATGAAAATACAAATTAAGATATTAATTAATATTTGACACTTAATTAATCAAATTTAAAATATAAAAAAAATATTTATACAGTTTATCTCAAAAAATATAATTGATAACTTAAGATTATTGTTTATAATAATATTTAACATAAAATATTAAATGCTTAATAAGTTAAATATATAGACACAAACAAAAATCACATTTTAAGAAAATCAATTTAGAGTAAATCCCCCCCCCCCTCTCCTACGTCTCTTTTGTCTTATGGTATGTTTAGTGCGGGAAATGAAGTCCTATTTTTCAAAGAAAATGCGCGAAATCTTTATCCAAAAAATCGATTGTATTATTTCGGGGACATTTAATTAATGCTGATCAAAAAAATATTTAATATTTTACAAAATTTAAACGTCCAACATATGGAGAATCGTGATCACAAAAATTATAAAAATTTATTAATATAATTATAAATTTTTTTCTGTTTTTTGTAACCTAATTGTATATTTTAAAAAAACGAATGACGAAAATAAACATAAATTCGCAAATAGCTCAAAATTAAATAATATTAAAAAATTAAAGCAAGAATTTTATTAAACAATTAAACTTATCATCAATTGCAAAAAAAATTATTATATTTAATTCAAAATTATTTTAATGAACGGGTTTTTAAAATTATGTATATTATTCAAGTTTGGTTTTTATCATAAAAATTAATCAAAAATTGAAATATAATAACAATATTTTATTAAATTCATAAGAAAAAATGAAAAAATTTTAATACTATATTAACAGCAACTTAAATTATATAATAATAAAGTAATTAAATATATCATCTTTATAACAATGCATTATTTATGCTTAAGTATTTATTCACATAACACAGAAAAATAAAAACAAATAGAAAATTTTAAAAAATAACGATTAAATAAGTGAAAAAAATTATATTTTAATATTTTTTTGAACTCCAAATTTTATGAAATTTTTTATTTTACTTATTTTCATAATTAAATTTTTTCCTTGTCATTGATGTAATCAATTTTTCTCCAATGCTCTGAGCATTTAATTACGCAATATAAATTTTAAATCTGTGATTTTACAAAATCTACAAAAAATCTTTATCTAACACAATAGAATTATTTAAAAAATTTTAATTTAATTTTATGATTTTTTATAAAAAAATGTTTTAGACTTATATATATTTAATAAATAAAAAACAACAATTTTCTAATTTATTTATTTAAATATATTCCTTACTCCTCTATTCATTAAACGAAGTCAAAAAGTAATTTTTAAACAATAAATTCATAGAAAAATTATAATAATTCAATGATTTTCAGTTATTTTACATTTTTCGGAGGTTTTGTTTCGTTGATAAAAGATAAAAAAAACATAGATTCGCGCTTCAGTTGATGAAATAAAACTCAATAAAACAAATGCAAAATTAAAATATAAATTATTCTTTTCTAAACACGGCGGCGCAGTTCTATATCCATATTTTCATATTTTTCCATATTTCGCGATTTATGTCCATATTTCCATATTTGTCCATGTTTTTGCATTTTGTAAATATTTTGTGTCCATATTTTGACCTTTTTCCAAAAAACCCCTATTAGAACGACCCCCAATTAACTAAATTAAATTTTTGACCCCCTAAAGATCGGAAATTTCCAAAAAAAAATATGAACATTCTTTTATGTTCATCATCATCATTGATAAGAAGATTGTAGTAACTGACAAATTTTTTTTTAACTTAAAGATAAAATGTAAAAAGAAATAAATATTAAATTATAACGGTTTCTCATGTAAATTTTTGTAAATTAATTTTTGATAATAGTTTATATAATTTAATTAAAGATTAATAAAAATAATAATTAATAAAATAAATAAATCGTTTTTGCCTTAAATTTATTTTTGTTTTGAATTTAATAAATATTTTTATTTCGATTTAAAAATAAATTTTTAAACTTCTTTGATTCAATAATTTCCAAAATTAGGGTTTGTATTTCTTTTATTTAAACATTGAAACAACAGATAAATTTTAGGTCATAATTTTTTTCGAGAATTTTATATAAAATTCATTTGGATTGTTAAACTACAACTATTCATTATAATATTTTATTTGTGTAATGAAACTCAATTTTTGCTTTAATAATTTTAATTTTTTTATATATGCGCAAAAGCTTTAATAAATGGGGTTTCTATTTGATAATACAAAAAATAAATTAATTACATCAGATTTAAAATATAATTTAAAAAACGTAACAAAATTCAACTAAAGATGACTTAACAATTTGACAAAGGCAATCAAATTATGTATGTAAAATGTGAGATAATGTGTACAAAAAAAAGTCACACCCCTTCAAGGAGTAATAAAAATAAATGTCAAGTAATAAAACAACAATTGAGAATGCTAATAATTAATACGAAAATATATTTAATAATACAAAGAATAATTAAAATAAGAAAACAAATTTTTATAAAATAATAATTATCATAAATGAAAATAGATAAAAGAAATCAAATATTGCAATTCATTAACTAATTAAAAAACAATTAATATTAATATTTTGAAATATTTAAACATTTTCAAATTATTGAATATTTTAAGCTATTTTTATTGATAATTCAAAAATATAATTGAGGCCAGGCCAATACCTTTGAAGAAGGGGTGTCATGGCGTCGCAAAAAGTTAGCCGTTGGAAAATTTGAAAAAATTTGGCCATATTTGGCAAGAAAATTCTAAACCAAAAATGTATTTTATAGTTTTTGGTGGGAAAAAAGTTTTTATTTAGCAAAAAACCCAAGAAACTTTTCTCAAAAAATCAAATGCTTTAATTGTCAATTTTTTTAAACTTGTTAATAAATATTCATTTTTTTGAAAAAAATTATTTGTAAATGAAAGAAATTTATGTGCGAGTTGTTGCGAGTTTGGCCATTGTTCAGTACCTCATTGGAACCAGAAGTCATTTTTACCGCGAATGAAAACCAAGATCGAAAGATTAATAATAATTAAATTTATTTTACATGTACCAAAATACTTTATTGAATAAAAAACAAAATATGATTTTATATAATTTGAAAT
Organism: Heterodera schachtii; assembly: GCA_023374025.1. Classification (NCBI taxonomy): domain Eukaryota; kingdom Metazoa; phylum Nematoda; class Chromadorea; order Rhabditida; family Heteroderidae; genus Heterodera; species Heterodera schachtii. The sequence continues at coordinate 79,972 of SIJG01000213.1, forward strand.
ATACAAATTCATAAATGATTCAAGGGAATCAAAAAATTCAATAAAAAGAAATAAAAATTCCTTAAATATTTTTTATAATCCTCAGGCTCTTTCTGATGTAGCTTTTCTGATTAGCTTAAGTTTATTTTTATAAGAATTTGTTTATTTTTGTTTTGTTACTATATTCTTTATTATTCTTTTAATAAAACTCTTTAATAAATTCACAATTTCATAAATTTTTAACTAAAAAAGTAAAAATAATAAACATCAAATAGATCGTAACAATTTTTAAATTAATTGAATATTGAGATTTAGATTTAAAAAATTATTTCTATTTATTTTTTAATCAAATGTTCACAAAGCAATAAAATAAATTTAAAAAATAATTAAAAACAAAATTCACATGTATTATGGTAAAAACAATTTATTTCGAACAAAAACGATTGAAAAATTATAAATTAAACATGAAATTTAAAGTAAGATAATAAATTCAAAATAAAATATAAACTTAAAAATATAAAAACAATGTTTAAAAAGAAAAACAAATTTGGAACAAATGTTTTACAATAATTAATATTTTTCAAAATTAATTACGGTTTATTTAAAGCTATTTTTCTAATCAATTAATGCAAATTATCTTCTTAACATATTTTTGAAAGAATCGAATTTCTTATAAATAAATAATTAAATTTTATTTTTATGATTTTTTTTTTTGATATTTCTTTATCAAACATTTAATAAAAAAAAGTTGAAACTATTTAAATCAAAATCTTTAGAAAAATAAAACATATTAAATTTTATAAAAAATTAAATAAACATATTTAAAGTACAACCTCAACAACCAAAATAGTAATTGGAATCTGTAGAGTAAAAAATATTAAGAAAATACGGAAATATGAAAATAGAATAAATAATAGTCGATCTTAATAATGAAATTATAAATTTTTACAAAACTTTAAAGCTTGTGTAATCTATAAATAGGCTATAAAATTTAAATTTAATTAGATAAACTCAAGAATTCATGAATAAAATAAAATAATTTTTTGTGTTAAATTTGGTTCAAACGGAAAATTAATAAAAACTAAAAACAAAAAATTATTTATTTTTAGAACCTGCATTTAATACATCAATTTTGGGTGAATTAATAAAAAAAACAATAAAAGAATGGAAAATTTTTTCTAGAATAATTTAAAATTTTACATACATACCTATTTGGAAATTTTAAGCACAATATATAAGAAATATGAACAAAAACACAAATAAGTGCCAAAATAGTTCTTTTTTGGAAAATTTTCTTTGTAAAGTGAAAATATTAAATAGAAGACTTTTTAATAAATATTTTAATTAAATTCAACCTGAAAATTCAATTTTCAATTATTTTCTGTGAAAATCATATTTAATTGCTTGCGGAAATGATTGGTCTTTAAATTTGCTCAATTTAAATGAGGAAAAGTACAAAATATTCTAAAAATATTGCTTTTTTTGCTAACTTAAATAATTTTAATTTACACTTTTATGGACTCATTTATATTTTTGAATTGATATGTACTAAGTATAATAATAGGAAATAAACATACAAGTTTTTATATTCCTCTTAATAAAGCATTTACATATATTTAGTATTAGTTACTTTATATGTATTTATTCATAAAATTTAATTCTATAAAAATAGAATGCCTGTGAAATAATAACTTTTTTTAATAAATAAAATTTGATAAGTTGAAATTGAATATTTATTTATTTAATATGTTTGTTTTGCCTTATTTTATTCAATCTTGGCGTCGAGACCTTCATGCTGAAATTCCACCCAACTTTTTTGAACTTAATATGTTTTCTGCTTAGCAAATTAAAATTATTTTAAAGACTGAATTGTACTAATTTCCAAAGAAATTTTAAAAATATTTCAAAAGTTTTTAAAGTTTATGAATTTATTATTTAAATAAAAATCTTAATAAAACCACAAAATTATTATTTTTTTGTTCTTGTTATGTACACCAATAATTGTTTAAGATAAATTTTTTAATAAAATTATTATTTTCTTTACCAATTTTTCTTTGTATATATTTACTTAATTAATAATATAAGCAAAATTCTTTTAAATGTAATAAAAATATTTATAATTTTATAAGAATAAGTACTTAATATCGATGGAATGATCGATTATGAAATTTGATAAAATAATAATTTAAAAATTAAAGATTGTGCATGTAAAGTCATTAGCTCAACCAGAAAAAATAAGCAGAATTAAATTAAAAATTTAATTTCATAAGGTAAATAAGAAACCAAAAATATGTTGTATGTAATTCATTGATATTTAATTCAATTTTAGAAATGGGCAGGGGTGGTGGTAAAAAAATGATTTGGAAATTGAAAGAGTGAAAATTTTACAAAAATTATATTTATGCTAACATAAGTTATAATCAATTTTATTGTCAATTGCAATATTACTTATGAATTTTATAGCAGTTTATTTTTAACCTTAGACGAATTATAAAAAAACCAAAGCTTAATATGCATAATCAAAAAACAGCCTTCAAAGTTCAGAGTTAATTAAGATAAACATCAAAAGAATATGAATTAAAAGTTATCATTAATTTTTAATTATTTAATATAACAATCGCCAGCGTATAATATTGTCAAGATCCGTCAGTCAAGTAAAAGCCAAATTGCTATTCAAATCAATTTATAATAACAATTTTTTTTGTTAAATTTAATTCAACAATACCTTAAAACAATTAGTATTTTTATACTCTTAAAAGAATTAAAGGAATAAATGAAAATATTATTAAAAATTTAAACAGCATTTAGCACTTATAATCTGCTAAAGATTATTCATATGGCTGTCTTCGTGCGTCTTAAAGAATTAAATGTTTTAAAAGAAATAAAATACACAAAACATATTCATTCAAAAACAAAAATTAAAATAAAATTCTTTATTATTCTTTTTTATAAATGATTTTGAATAAATGTTTAATTAAAAAACATATATAATAGTAATAAGGGACAACATAAAAAAAGAAAATTTTTTAATGAATTAAAAAAAAACTTTTAATGCAAGTTAAACTTATTAAATAACATCAAATAATTTTATACACTTATTGCAATTTTTTCAATACATTTACTCCATTCAGGAAATAAGGAGTGGCTAAATGATAATCAATAATATCAAATACCTAAAATTAATTATATAAAAAAAAAGAAAAAAATATATAAAATAATTTATATATTATTATTTTATTTTTTGGTATTTAATTTCTGTTTTATTGTTTCTTAATATAAATATTTTTCAGTTAAATATTTATAGCTTTCAAAATAATTTTATATTTACAAATTTGTATTATGTATTTTTTGCAGCTAAAAAATGAATGTATTGAAAATTTACTGAAAAACAAAATTGAATTGAAAGAAAAGAAAAAATAAAATTATGAAATAATAATTATTATTATCTAACTAGACTTTGTTGTTTTTCTATTGTTTGCTTAAAAATTCGTCTTAAAAAATAAGATTCAATAAATTTTTGACCCAATATATTATAAAAAAATACAAATTATAAATTAGATCTGGAGATCTTTTAAGAATATAATTTGGAACAAGAATATTTTTTTTGTATAATCATTAACTCACTTAAAGGTTTAATGCAAAAATAAAAAACTCTAAAAGATTTAAAATCTTTCACATATGTGGTCATAATAACGAATTTAAAAATCATAAATTTGGAATGATTTACTTTTAACGAATGTACATTTCTCATTAACTAATTTATTAAATCAACAAATAATAAATATAATAACAAATCCTGCAATCAAAACAAATTTGTTACTACAATATAATTTAAAAATATTTAATAATTTTCTAATTTAGTAATAATTTACCAACAAGATAAAATTTATATGTGCTAATAAACCCAAAATCTGTATTAAACAAAAAAAGAATAGGATCAGGCTGTCTTTGTTTTCTAAGAATAAAATTTTTTTTTATAAATATATATAATAAAATTAATTAATAATAACAAAAGCATAGAAAAATTTTAGAAACATTTAAAATTTTCTTAAATTAAATTTTATCAAAATTAATGAATTTATAAATGAAGAATGAATGAAAAAATTGTGCCAAGAAGGTGCCTAAGTATATTACTTTGATTATGTGATACTATTTTATACAAAAATTAACAACAATTATTTTAAAAATGCAAAAAATTTAATTTAAGTCAAAAAATTTTCAAGGTATAAATCTTAAGGTCTTCTACGAAATGATTAACATTTTTTAATGTGCTTACGAAAGATTCAATATTTTGAACAATAAAAAAAGAAAACATTAAGTTCATAATTTATTAAAAATTATAAAGTTTTAGGGTTCTTTAAATAATAAATTCTGAATTTATTAAATTTTTAATATATGCTATAAAATTAATATGCTCAAAATATGCCAACTAAAAAAAGCCTTTTTAATATATTCACAAATTTTGTTAATCATTTGAAAATTATATATTATTAAAAATAAAATAAATTAATTTCAGTTAATGAAAAATCCAAAAACAAATATTATAAATGATTTAAAAAATTCGAATGGCAACCTTCATTAGTAATAAATTGTTATATTAACACTCACGATTATATTCAAGAATCAAAAGTGACAAAAACAAATGAAGGTAATAAATAAAACAAAAAATATGTCATTTAAAAAGAAATTTCAAAAATTAGTAAATATTCTTTTTATGAAACAGAATACAATGAACATCTTAGATAAGCAATTCAAAAAAAAAGTATAAATTAATAAAATGCAATCAATTAGAATTAATACAATAAATAAAAAGCTTTTAAACACTTATGGAACTGTCCTATTTGTGTCTAAATACTATACATTTCAAATGAAGGCCCCATAAAATTGGTTATTTTGAGTGAAATCTTTTACCTTATTTAATTATAATTATGAAACCTAAAAATTGGCATTTTACTTTTTTGCCTTTTTATTCAACATTTAAAAAAAGGAGACCAAAATATTTCCCAAAACGAAAGCTGCTCAAAAATATTAAATTTCTAAAAATCTCATTATTTATCCATTTCGCTAACATAATTGCACAATTAAATTCCAATTACAAAGCAATTAAGTCTAACATATAAAATTAACATGAAAATAGGAATGTATTAAGAATGAATTAATAGTAAAAATGCTAAAATAAAGTATATATAAATAAATTATTTATAAAAAAATTTAAGGAAAATATACTTTTAAATAAAACAGTCAAATAAAATTTACCAACAACATTGGATCTTATAGAAGACATCAATGCAAGTTTTATGCAGCAAATAATGAAAGCGCAAAGAATTTTTTAATTAAAATGCATATTGTTAATGAAGTGGCTAATTTTTTATTGTATATATATATATCATAAAATTAATTTATTATAAATAAAAATGAAAGTAATGTATAAAAAAAATATTTATTATAAAAAATAAATTGAAAAAAAGATAAACATAAAATTTACAAATGTTCTTAAAAATATTCAAATTATAATTATTTAGTATTTAAAAATATAATTAGCAGTGTTTTATTAGAAGGAAAACAAATAAATAATTAATTTTTTTGAAAATATCACAAAAAGAAATTCTCAATCTAAATCATTAAAGCAGATAATAATTATGTTAAAAGCATAATTATTAGGAAAGTTTTTAAATAAAAAGATCCCAAAATGATAAAAGAAATAAATTTAATTAATAAATAATACTTTAAAATAAGTTAAATAAATAATTGAATATTTGTTAGTTTTAATTTTATTTAATAGGAACATATAACAGAAAGATATTTTTATTATTTTAATCAGAAAATTAAAATTTTATAATAATTTATATTGATTAAAAGAAATGAAAAAACATAATCAAGAATAATTACTTGAATAACAAAGGAAAAATTTTTTTTTATAATTATTGCAAAATATAATAGGTAAGCCGCTCGTGGAGCCGCATCGAAGAGATATCATTCCATTAGCTATTTTAAAATTAAAATAATACCATCACTCTAAAATTAATTGACTATAATAATAATATTTAACCATAATGCTTATAATTTTCATGATTTTACGAATGAAGAGAGAATTTATTAAAATATGTATTAAACTAAATTATTAATTTTCAGGTCATTAAATAATTATCAACATTGATAATCGATCTTAATTTGTTATTCTCAAATACATACAACAAGCTTTTGCCATGGGACCGGTAATTTTTTGAAAACTTGGGACCTGAACATGCCGGTTCTTTATAAGCCTAGACCGGTCCCTGATTTTCATTCTGACCACCAGGATTTTTCGCCTAAAAACGAGAAAATTTAAATAAAATTTCATTTAAAATCTGTTTTTCCCCGATGATGGCTGCTTCATATAGAAAGTGGTCATTTGACCAGGTCATTTGGCAATGGTTATTTGACCCGGTCATAACTCCCCAAACATGAGAAAAATGGCAGCAAAAAATGGTTGTAATTTCTGTAGTAGTTAAAAAAGAAAAATAAATTTTAAATCATTTAAGTGCATGATTAATAAGTGGACTTTTGATTTAGTTAATAGAGAAACAAAAAAAAAAATTCAAAAATGCCAATTTCATTAGCTTTACATTTGTAAAAAAATAATTAAAAGAATTTGCAACTTATTACAAATGCTTTGTTTAATAAGCAAAACAATATAATTCTTTTGTAAGTAAGAGAACTTATTTTTTATGCCTACAAATTAAAATGACATAATGAAAACTTAAAAACTAATCAAATTATAAAAAAGGAATCATTGACCTTTTAAACATATAAGTTGTTAAACGAGGATAATAAAAATTTATTTTTTGAACTTTTCAACAATTTTCTATAACCGATTAGATGGAATAATGAATATTTTATGATACTAAATATGGACAATCAAAAAATATAATGAAATTAAAAAATAAATACATATTTCAAATAATCTAAAACAAAATTATATATACATATCAATATTATAATAAAGGTAGAAAATTGAACAAATAGTCTAAAATATAATTAAGCAATCTTATATAATTATTTATGAACTGCTCCTCAACTTTGCTTGGAACGCAATTTTAGAGTACAATGCGGCAAAGAACAAGAAAATTTATTTTTATCTTACCTAAATATTCAATTCAGATAATAATACATTCAAAAATAAAATATAATAAAAATTAAAAAATGCAATTAAAGTAATTTTTAAACAAAATATATAATTAAAATAGAATACTTTAAGAAAAAAAAGACTTGAGGCAAAAGATTAAACAGAATTATTTAAAATCTAATTCGTCTTTCTTATGGCCAAAAGGTTGTAAAAATCTTTATTTTTAAATATGAATACGGATAAAATTTTATTTAAGCTAAAATTTATGTGACGGATATATAAAGGTAAAAATTTAATTATATTTTTCCAACCTCAACAATAGAAGCAATATCAGAAATTTTAAAATAAATATAATTTATAAGAGGGTTCGAAGTTGTATGCACTAAAAAAGCCAAATATGCGCATAAAATATGCACTAAAAACCGGAAAAATGCCCAAATATGCACTAAAATATGCCTTAAAAATTACCAAAATGGCTTTTAACCCTCAAAAAATGCCAAAAATTGTGTATAAATTAAGAATTGCTTTTGAAAAGGCCAAAACAAGGGCTAAGGAGCATTTTTTAGACAATTGCAAAAATATTTCTAAATTTTTGAATTTTTATTATATGCTAAATCAAAATTACCTTTTTTATATAAATAATTTTTTTCCTAAAGTTCTTAAAGAAAATTAAAAAATTTTCGATCTTTAAGGGTTTATTTTTAAAAAATTTCCAAAAAGTTGATCCTTAGGGGTGTATTTTTCGATTTTTTCGCATTTTTCTTGTGAAAATTTGCCAAAAATGACCAAAATATGCTCTAAAAGCCCAAAAATGGCCAAATATGCATTTATTCTCGAAAACCCCCAAAATATGCTTTTATATGCACTAAAAACCTTCACCAAATCAAAAAATTTTACGTAGAAATGCTATTTTTGGGCCCCTTTCTTCATAGCATATGCGCAGAAAAAATATGCAAAATCATACAACTTCGAACCCTATTTATAAGCGATTGAAAAAATGTAAAAATTCACTTAAATGAGAAAAAATCTTACAAAATATCATTTTTCATAATTTAAAATTAATAAACAGCAGAAGTGAAAAAGCATTAATATATAAGAGAAATATTTGAAAAGGAATAAAAAACCAAGAAAATAGCAAAATGTATAAAAAATAATTTGTTTTATTGAAAATAAACAAAATTCCTCCGATAAACCCTAAAAATACAAATATACGAATTCAATCCAATTTTATGAGACCAACAAGCAGAATAATAGTCATTTGATTTAATTAATTCAAAAAAATAAAATAAATTCCTAATATAAATATATTTTATATTTTAACAATTAAAATCATGTTAAAACGGGAAATTCATTTTACATAAAAAAACGAAAAAATTAACTGGCTAAAAAGAGTGATCAGACCAAGTTGCCGCAAAAGAAACACTTTTGATCAGCATCAAAAGTTACCTTAGAATTAATTTTTGCAGAATTATGTTTAAAAAATATATGAAGAATAAGCAATCATTTTTCAAGCAAGATGAAAAAAAAAAGTATTTACCGGTGACAGATTTATTTAAATTTATATAATTATAAGGAATCAATTCCAAATAAAACATTTTTGTGTCCAACAATTTTTTAAAAAATAATAGCAACTAAATTTTATAATTAAATACATATGCAAATGAAAATTTATTGAAAAGAAAAATCATTCAAACCACGGGACATGGGAAAATGAAATAGAAACAAAGAAAGAATAAATTTAAAAAAGATACAACAAAATGTAATTATAAAATTGTAAAATCTATCAACAACAAACATTACCTTTTCAAATAAACATTAAATTTTTTTAAATTTTAACTGTATGCTTTAAAAAAACCAATCGCCAGGGAGTCCGAGGAACCATGAAGAAAAAACCATGAAAATAGATTCAAATTAAAACAAATCTAATTTATCAAATAAAATGTTCATTAACAAGTTTAAACGAAAATTAATTAATTTTTTAAATTTAATTATATTATTAAAATAAAATCAAATCAGCAATGCTCATTGGTCGTTTCGTAAAATCCGGCATTTTAGCGAATTTTTCGACAAAACATGGCATAACTTTGCATATAAGCAACCGAATTTTACATATTTGGTATAATTCGATAGCCAAGCTTTTTCTCTATTAGCTTGCAAAAATTTCAAAAAATTTGGTCAATTTTAGAAAAAGTTGTATGAAAATAATTATTGATTCTGTCACAACTCATATTAAATTTGATAATTTGTTAAAATGGCATTTTAAGAAACGACCCAGCACGCTGCTAATCATTTGTTCAATTTTTTTTATTCTACGGTGGAAACTCTCGTGCACGGGACTATGTTTGGATGCAAACTAAAAAACATATATAGGAACCGGAGTTTTCATCTTAGCGCCATTTTTCATTCTGAACCGTTTGCCAATAAAATATTTATGCGTTATTATGCTTTTTGAAAAATTTTGATTTTTTCTATCTAAAAAATTATTAAAAATAAAATTTCGTTCAAGAAAATGCATCTTTGCAGATATTTCGCCATTTTTTAGTTAATTTTTGAAATAAATAAAATTTAAATATTACCGTGGGTTCATTAAATTTAAAAAAGACTTCTTAATTCTAAAAGGATTAACAAAGAAAACCCAGAACAACTAAATATATAAATATAATTACAAGACGAATAGATATTGAGTCACTTCAATTATTTGACAACTTCGAGAGAATACCAAAATTTTAAGATTTAATATAAAAAGCAATAAAAATTATAATCAAAATAAAAAAGTAATAATATAAAAAATATTTGCAAACTAAAGATAAATAAAATAAAATAAATATCAACAGAATCAACAACTTATAAAGTACTGGTACAACGGTCCTGGAATTACGATAACTCATTGCACCGTGCGTGTACAATGTTAAAGACGATAAAATTATAAAAGGTAAAATAAATTTAATAATTTTTCTTTAAATATAAAAAACCTTTTATATTAAATAAACTTATTTTACACTCAATTAAATAAAAAATGATTTTTTATTTAATCATATTTATAAAATAAAGATTGAAAGCATAGCATAATGCAGAAATTCAAATTAATAAAATTTCAAATAAAAAATGATAAATGAATGAAACAAAACTAATAGGTTAAAAAATAATAATTTATCATTAGTATTTAGAAAAGACTAATGAACTTGTTAATAAAGAGAATCTACAAAAAAATATTATAAATTAACAACTTATTCAGGCAAAAATTTTATAACAGCAAAATTAATTTTAATTATGGATTACCTACAAGATAATAATTAAAAATAAGAATACAAACAAAAACTTAAAGTTAAATAAATTTAAAAACGTTCAAGTTAACTATAATTTGATTTTTATAGTGCATAATCAAATTTTAAACTGGGATTAAAAATTTTATTAATTTGAACAGATAAAAATTTAAAGAAAAAATTTAATTTGCTGCTAATTTAATTGCATAAAAGAATAACAAGGTAGATTATTTAAAAGTGGATATTTATACATATGAAAATAATATCAAATATAAAAATTGTTCAAGCAAAATTGAATTTAAACTCATAAAAGATACTCTTTATGAAAATAAAAAACTAATTTTTATTGTACACCAAATCATGTAAAAACAAAATTATCTTTTATTAAAAATAATAAAAACGTAAAAAAATTAAAACTAAAAAGAAAACGAAAAATAAATAAATTAATGATAAAAAATATACACTACAAAAATTGCATATCATAGTTGAAATAAATGCAAAAAATCATTAATTAGAGCATAATAAAAAATAGTAACTTCTGATTAAAAACTAAAATTTAACGTAAGGCATATATAAATAATATATAAAAAATTTAATATTGCATTAAAGATTAATATTATGCATAAAATAATGTAATCAGCTTTTAAATATATTTAAAAAATTCTATTCATAAAATTATCAGAAAAACAAAATAAAATGAAAAAATCATTAATTTTTTTGATGTATTTTAAGTAAAATTATTTATATAAAATTGATGGATAGAAGAGGATTAAATTAATATAAATGGAGTTTTTAAAAGATATATGCAAAAAATAAACAGCTAGTGGCTAAATCAAATTTAATAAGAAAAATTCTATATATTAAAATTAAAAAAATGATAAATAATCTCCAGAAAAATCTGTTAAGTCAATTTTTAAAATATTTTACTGTATGGATAATTTATAAAATAGAATTATATTTACTTTTTATAGAATTATATATAATAGCAAAAATTTAATACTTACTGTCATAATGATTATATATAACTTAATACGTAACTTAATTTGCAATAATTTTCTACGAGGCAGGCAATTAAATAAATAATAAAAGCAAAAAAGAAATATCTTACAATTCCAATTAATATTAATTTATATAAATTAAAAAACAGCAAATGAAGTGGATTATAAAATATAAATAAATATTTGTTCATTAATTATTTGCTTAGATTTTATATTTTTATTTCCTTTCATTGTTCAATTAAATATTATTTTTCACTATAAATTTTCAAAATATGGAAAAAGTATAAAGAGACTTGTCGAAATTTTGGATTTATTTTTTAGGATTTCCAAAAATTTCAGTAAAAATCCACAAAATGTAAAAAAAAAAATGAAAATACTTATGAAAAAAACAAAAAATATGTACCAAATATGTAAGAAAATCCCGAAATATGTAAAAATATGTTTTTTAGTCCAAATTTTTTTTGACATTTTTTCCGTGCAAAAAAAAAAAAAAAATTAATTTTCCCATGCGACTCGGCTTTAAATTGCTGGAGGTGTGAGCTTACCTCCATCTATTACCGCCGGCCGTCTGCCGCAGCCCAATTATGCAGTTTTTGAATGGCTTTCGGTACTTTTCCGTTTTAGGACCAAATTTTGATTATTATTTTTTGATTTTCTTAGACTAAGTGCCAAAATTATTTTCGTGACTTATGTCATAATTTTGGCCAAATTTCATAAATATTCTTCATAAATTTGCTTAATAAAATATTAAACTTTGCTTAAAATTCGTAGAGTTCCACTTGATTTAAAAAGATAAAAATAAAATGTTTTGTAATTTAAAATTTATTAAACAAAATATAATGTTTGCGTAAAAATAAATTCTTTATCAAAATTAAAGATAATAATAATATTTATTATAGAAATATAAGTATTATATATTTTAAATACTTAAAAATAAAATGAAATTTTTATATAAAAATTGTTTAAGCGCACGCGTTAGACGTAAAATAAGAAAATTTAATTTTAATGGATGTAGAATTGAATTTAACTCCATTTTTAAGTCTGTAAAAATACGAATTAAACCTGATAGCATCAAAAAATAACTTCTTAGTAATAAAAATTCATTTGAATTTAAACAAATTTATTTATTAAATTAAATATTAACTCACAATTTTTTAATTTAATGGCTTTAGAATTGAAATTACCTTCAGTTTTCAGCAACTTGTAAAAATTAAATACAAAAGAAATGACAGAAACAAATGCTAAAATTAAAATAAATAAATTAATTAACATATACATATAAGCACAAACATGAGCACAAGAACTGAAAATGAAGAAAATACAAAAGATAATAAAAGAACATTATTCATAAACGAGGCAACAATCTCTTTAATGCGCCAATGGAGAATTGCGATTAAAATAAAAATAAAAATAATAATAATTTTTAAGGCAAACATCCTGGGTATCGAATTTTATCTCTTAAAGAAAATAATTTTCTTACAATATGTGAATTTATGAATAAAAAAATAAAATTAACAACAATAATGGTACATATTTAAGCAAATATAAATCAAAGCCATAAATATTAATTTAAGCTAAGTTTTTGAATAAATAAGATGAATTTCTTAAACTAAGATTTAAATGTTTTATATCAATTATATCGTTACCATCGAAATCTATCAAAATTCATTCGCTATATTCCAAGTTTAAGAATTTTAAGATTAGAATAAAATATTTATATATAAAATCTAATTTAAAAAACTTTTAAAATAAAAAGAGAAATATTTTAATTATTGTAAAAATTTTAAACTAAGTAAAAAAATATAGTAGCTTAATAATTAAATAAAAAAATATAAATTAAAAATTTTATTTAAAATGGAAATTAACTGATTAATATAATACTACTGTATCGCTCAATCCCAAATACCGCAGCAGAAGCCTTAACTAATACTATATAAAGATTAATGATTTTTAAAAAGTAAATATAAATGATAGTGTAAAAACTAAAATGATTTAATGTTTCTATAAATGTATATAATTTTCAATGAATAAATTCTATAAATAAATTTTTTAATGAATCATTTAGTAATAAAAACACACAAAATCACCTGTTCCCAAAAAAGTCGGCTGAAAGCAAGAAAAATGAATTTTATTTATTAAACTTGATATTTAATCGAAATAAATAAAATAATTGATTTATAAAATGAATAATAAAATTAAATGTTTCATCCAAAGTATTAATTAAAAAATTTTTTATTGTATAGAAAATCATGAATTTCAACAAAACAATTAAAAAATTGTGAAATCAGTTTAATAAAAGACAGTCAAAATAATTGAAAATAAATTTTTAAAAATTTGTTATTATGTGGTTTAATCGGTTCTCTATGAACTAAGGATGCATAAAAAATATAAATCTTACTTATAAAATTACATGAAAAAATGTAAAAAAAATTTATGAAATAAATAAACATTATAAAGAAGATAATCATTAACTAGGTTTAAGTAAAATAAGTTAAAATTTATAAAAGAAATAAATTTAATTCGCATAAAAATATATCAAAATTCAATTTATTCTTATGTTTTGAAAGAACTAAATAATAAAGACATTTAAAAATGAAACCTAAACGAAAATTTGTTTTAAGATAAATTAAAATAATGAAAAATCATTATAAAGAAAAGTTTAAGCGGACCATTCCAAATTTTAAAATTTTGCAGTCCACAAATCAATTTCATTTTTCGAACAACACATGAAAATATGAACGTCAACAAGAGTTTAAAACATACATATTTAAAAAAAAATTTTTAGTTAAATGAAATAACTAGTAATTTATAAAAAAAAAAAATTAGTATTCTAATGGGACAACAGTGAATTTCTTCTTTAATCATAAACCTTCACAAATAATTTGCAAAAATAATATGTATTAATGAAAATCATTTCAAAAAAAATCTTTTCTGAACGATGTATTTTTATTTTTAATTAAATAAAAAATACAAATTAAATTAAAAGCCGCAATGCTAAAATAAGTAATATTTTTAATCATACGAAATTTATTATATACGAGTTATATGAAAATTATTGGTTTTTGAATAAAGACACTCTTTAAAAACCCATCAACGGAACAGCGTCGATGAATGCAAATCATTTGTGCAAGAATAAAAAAAGAATATCATATCTCGAAATATTATGACAATAACATAAAAGTAAAATAAATGAAATTTTTAATTTGTGTTAAACATAATTTGAAAAAAGAATACAATAAAATAAAATTTTTAATAATAAAATAACAAAAAAATAAATACCTTATAATACAATAAAAATTAAAATTTCTATTTAAATAAATGAATTTAATATTCAAAATTAAATAATCAGACCCGCACGAATATCTACGGGTCAAAACACCTAAAAAGCTTATAAAATTTCCGAATGCTAATATCAAAAAATTATTAAAAATCTTAGCACTTAAAATACAAGCATCATAAGCAAAATAGAAAAAAACCATGGTATCCCGAGAATGAGAAAAAAAAAACAAAAATTTATTTGATCTTGGACTACGTAAGTTAGTGTTGAGATACATAGAATTCTTTTAGGAGTGAACTAGCCGTGTGGCCGCAGGCATTATATAAAAAATTTAGAACATTGGACAACATAGTAAAATAAAACCATCTAAATATAATGATTCCCCGAATATTTATTGCTTTTTGAAACAAAAAAAAATATTTTCGAAAAATTGATTTTGACTTTTTTGTTTGAATCCCGGTTCGGGAGTCCGGACTGGGTAAAAAAAAACAGATGACTGAATCAGTTTCCCCGACCCTGAAAACCACAAAAAAATTTATCCCAAAAATTTTTTATTGAAAATCTGAGTACATATAACCTTAAAGTACCTTAATATGTTTTCAATTATCCTCAGCACTTGAAGCAAGCTTATTTTTCTAATCTTGGTTTGAAGCTTTTTTATTTCCATTTTTTTCATATTTATGATTTTTTCTCCATATTTCCATATTTTACATACATATTTCTATAAATACTCCCCCAAAGATGGAAAATTTTTCGAAAATATTAGTACAAAAATCAAAAAATCTTGAAAAAAATTAAATCTATAATTCATGCAATAAATATTAATTTTATTAAATAATTATTATTCTATTTAATTATTAGCATATAAGGAAATTGTTAATCTCGTTACTTATTAGATTTTATGATTTTATTATATTTAATTAGCCTAAAGCAAAGTTGACATACATAATTATAGAATGAAATAAATTAGGTAATTAATTTTAAAGTAGTGTACAAGTCTTTTGCATTTATAAATTCAATCATTAATCATTCGGCAGCAACAACCAAATATATTTATTAGTTTATTTATTGTAAATTAATTTATTTTTAATTTTATTTAGTTGGTTAATACACTTTATTATTTGTTTTTTAAAATCTCTCTTGAGAAAAATGTTTAGATGCTATAAAATCATTATTTAAATATTTTAGATAGGTGCAAACAGTAATTAAAATATTATATAATTTTATAATTATTTCTTAATTAAAGTAATTAAATGTTATGGCAAGAATTCAATTTAATAGTTGATTTTTTACGACTTTCAGAACAGCATAAGATTTTTTAGTTTAATTTAGCGTTTGTTTATTTAATTAGTAGATACAATTTTTTATAAACTTTAAAAAAAACTTTCTTTAGGAAAATAAGCGGTTTAACTATGTTTTTATTTTTTATTGATATTTTTACAACCTTTTTTTACAGTATTATTTTTTATTTATAATTATTTAAAGAGACAAAAAGTTTTATTGTAAGATTCATGTGTTTTTTAATATTTTTTATTTTAGAATTTTAATTGTATTAAGAAAATTATTTTATTTGAAAATTTTCTATCGATAATTTGTACTTTATGTCTTTCTTTTCATTTTTTTATTTTGTTTTTGCATTAATATTCCTCGCTTATGTGTATTTTTATTTCTAATTGTTCAAAAATTTTTATAAAAAATATATTCTTGTCCATTTTGGCGAATATTTTTTGTCTCATCTAAACGATAATTTTTAAAGTTTTTTCTACAATTTATTATATTTGAGTTAATAATATTCTCTCTTAAGTTATAAGTTAAAACAAAAAAAATTATTATTTTTGGATTTATTTTCTTTTTTGACTTGGCAATTCTAATTATTTCAACAATTTATTCGTTAAAGAAAATATTAATTAAACGATCCGAAGTTTTTGAATAATTAAATTTACAACAGTTGAAAATGTGTAAATTAGATGTTTAATTAAAATTTTGCATTGTGAAATATTTTTTGTTAATTGAGTTTATTAAAAACTGTTGTTTATCAAATTTTTATTTTGTTGGTTCGATGAATTGCTGAAATTATATTAATATTTTCCAAATATAGTATTTTTAAGTATTGGATTCATTACTCACCTCAATTCCTTCTTTCTTTTGCGTTGTCACCTCTTTAATAATAAAATTTTTATTATCTATTGCATCTGAATTTGCAAAATAAATTTGTTTGTTTGATAAAATAATTTGCTATCCGATAAAAGAAAATTCAATAATCTAATTTCGACTAAAGCTTGGAATTTCAGGTTTTGGTGTCGATTCAAATTTGCTTGTGAATTTTATCATATTTTATATGTATTAAATTTCATTATTAAACCGAAAACTTTTAATAAATATTTAAAGTAATCTTTAACCTGAAAATCCAAATTCAATTATTTTTGTGTGAAAATCATATTTACTTAGTGTAGTGTTGCGGAAATGATTACTCTTTAAACTTGCTCAATTTAAATGTGTAAAGATTGGTTTTTAAATTTGCTTAATTTTAATGCGAAAAAGTAAAATAATATAAAAAACTAATTATTTTAAAGTTTATCTACAATCATATTTTTGTTTCTATAAAGATAGATAACTTAGCTTCATTAAATTTTAAAAAATTAATTCTATTAATTTATTTGTAATATCATCTATTCTTTTATTCTATTTTCAGGTTCTTTAAAGTGCTTATTTGTTAGCGTTCAATTGCGGCGCAGCATTTACTAATAAATGCAATTTCCAATAAAATCACATTAGATTCGTCGCTTTCATTTAATCTTGTTTTCTAGGTGAAGAAGGTCTTGAAACTATATTGAAGGGGGTTTTATTTGTGTATTTAATATTTTCTGCTTAATTTTTGTAATTTGTTGCGGAATGATGAAAAACCGGTATTCCTTAATAAATATTTGTAAGTGTAAGAATTTTCATCAAAATAGCGTTTTAAAAACATTTAAAATTATATAATCCACTAATCCTTTTTATAAAAATGTTTTGAATAATTGAAAATTTATTTATTCCACACTTTTCTCATATAAGAAATTTTGAAAATTTAAAATTTCCCTTTTAATTTATAAATTGTGAGGCGGTTTTTCCCTTTTAAGATCTCGCCTGCTGCGTCTATTGGGGTTGGTTGTATTTGAAGTTTTGTTTAAAAGATATCTAAAATTTATCTTATATATTGTCTGACTTCTTAATGATTAATTTTATTAAATAGCTTCTATAAAAGTATAATAATCAGATTGTGGATATATTTAAATTATTAAAATTTTTATTGTTTGTTAGTCGGGCACATATTTTTTGTTATTGCAAGTATTTTCTACCACGAGATTAATTTCATAAAATAATAATAATTTTTTTTATTGGTATTCTTTATTTATTAAATTGTTTTGCCATTTTTACAATTTTTGACTTTGAATTTTTTGAGATGTTTTATAACATTAAAATTATGAGATAATTAGGAAAAATTTATGCGTTCCAGTAATTAAACCAATCAAATAAATAATCAAATATTCACACCCATTTACAAAATTGAAATAAATTTATTAAATTATTTATTGATTATGTTCGTTTCTATTTGTTAATAGAATTCTTTGCTTTCATTAATAAAAGTGTTTTTTAATTCAATGATTGCTTCCTATTTATTATTATTCTAAATATTTATTTTTTCACTTATAAATACAATTTTTTTTAATTTATTTAAATTAACTTCATTGAATTTTTGGAAAGATTGAAACAAAAAAATATAGATTTAATTTGAGTTCTAAGGTTTTTTTATGCCCATTAACTTCTCAACACTATTTGTATTAATTTATTTTCAACAAAATAATCTATTTTTTTATAAAATTTATAAGAATTTTTGTATAAATAAAACTCTTTAATAAATCCAGAATTATTATTTATATTTTTACACTTCCATTCCTTTTTTTTTATTAATATTATAAATTGTTTGTTATAATTTTGTTTGATTGCTTAGCAATTCATTTTTATTAATTTTGGTCGCTATAATGCCACTGCATTGTTTGAAAACATTTCTTCTCATTTTTATAAATTGGTTTCGTATATAATATAATTTCTTTATTTTTAAATTTTATTAAATGGAGCAATTTTATTTTGGAATAATTAAATTTTGTGAAATTTTTAGGCCTTTTATGACTAAAAATTTTCAGATTTTATTTATTAAAGATTTAAAATCACATATAAAATTAATATTTCTTTAGAATATTATTTAAACATTTTAATTATTGAAAGATATTTTATAAAATATTTGTCTCGAGGAATGAGACGGATTCCTATTTATGGATAATTTTGTAAAAGATAATTTTATTTGCTTTTATAGTTGACTTGGATAAATGACGATGATTTTATGTGCTTATTGTAATTTATTGTTATTTGCATCATTAATTCTGGCTTTATAAGAATAATCAATAATTTTTTTATATTACCTCATACATTATTTGTTCATTTATAAAACATGTTTCCTTTTTACTATTTAATAAATAATAACAATAATTATAAATTTTAATTTTTTTGTGCGATTTGTTCACATTTCTCTTCATCTTTCTTCTTTGCTGTCAACTTTTTTAAAAAAATTATTATTTTTTTAATGATTAAATTCATTATTTATTAGTTTTTATGATAATAAAATGAAAATTAAAAATAAAAGTTCGAAAAATGATTTATAAATTCAAATAATGGAAACCTAAAACAAATAAATAAATCATACACAAAATGAATATTAAAAATTTAAATAACATTAATAATTTACATTAAATTTTGTATTTTATTTACAATTTTAACATTAATTTGTGTTTATTTAAAAGGTTGTATTTGTAAATTATCATGTCATAAGACGCAAAAATTGTTAAATATTAATGAAACATTAATTTATTATTAAATTTAATCATAAGAATAAAAAAGTAAATTTATTAAGCAAAAAAGCAATTTAAAATTGAATTTATTTTTAATTATTAAAAAGTTTGCATTTTTGCATAATTAAAAATATATTCCAAAATATTAAAATATTTTGGAATTAATATTTCTTTTACTTATTTACCGTGAAGCAAAACGAGAGAAATTGAAAAGTACACAATTGAAAAAATGTAAAGAATAGATTAATATGAATTTATTAAATAAAAACAAATAATTTGATAAAAATTAAATATTACACCAAAAATTAAGCAAAAATACTAAAAATAACTATGTAATATATTTTAAATATAAGTAATTACACAAACTAAATTCTTAATCAATATCCATAAATTTATGGGATAGTTTCATTTAATTACATTTTATGTCAACCTAAAATTACGTGGGATCCCGTGGAATTGGAGTCACTATAATGAAATTATGTGCACAAAAATGATATTTCAAACTTTATAATTTGAAAATTTAAATATATGTACAGCAATCAAGAATTAAATTAATGAATAAATAAGAAAAGTTTTGAAAAATTTCAAAAAAATTAATTATATTAAATGTACAGTTTTTTGCCCATTTCGGCGCTTTTTGTATATTTTAAATTAATAAAACGTATAAATAAACAATATCAAATATTTGTTTTGAATTTTCAATTATTAAACATTATTTTAACAAGAAATAATTCTTACATATTAAAAAAAATGCAAATATTGCATTAACTAAAAATTACCAATGCCAAAATAAAAAAAATATATATAAAAACCATATTTCTTCGGCCGATTATAATTTGAATTTAAAGCAAGGATTGGTGAAGAAAAGAAAACTTATAATTATAATTTTGAATAAAAATGGTATCATGTTAATGAATTTCTAATTTTAATTTTTAATCCCTTTTTTATACGCCTGAGAAATTTTTTTAATAAAATAAAAATTGTTTCCGGCCCCCGAGATATGAGATTTTTAACAGATTTATTAATAAAAAATAAAAATATTTAATTTTCTTTATTTTCATTCATTACATCCGCGAATCACTAATAAAATGGAAAATTTTTCGAATTTCCAAAATTTATTTTTTCAAAAAATTAAAATTTAAAAAAGGCTAAAAAGTGAATAGAAATAATATTTAATTTATTTATTTTTGCTAATAACTAAAAGAAATTACTTTTCCACTAGCAACATTAAAAATAAAGCACACATAAAAAAGAGAACGACATAGGACACCACGTGTTCACTAAAATAAATAAAATTGGCAAAAAAAATAAGAATATTTGATTTGATAATTCAAATATGCAACTAGCAAAAACCGAAATCAAAAAGATAAAATTTTAAATAAAAAATCGAAATTATACTCATGAAATAAACAAAATAGGAACAATAACTTTAAAAAATTTAATTAAGAAGAACAAATTTAATTAAAAAAAAGAAAAAACATAAATATACAAAAAAAAAAGTTTTTAAGTTTTTTTTTTATATATTTGCCAAAATTATTAATTTAAAAATTTAATTGTAATTTTGCAAATGAACATTTTTTTTATAATCAATAAATAATTTAAAAATGGCAGCGTAACCCGCGACCATCGTCCAAGTCCGCTAAGCAACTTGATAAAGCAAATTTTTAAAGTGAGTAATCACAGATAAACAATTAATATAAAAAATTATAAAAATAAAATAAAATAATTTTTTCCTCAGTTACATAAAAAAATGAATTAATTCAGCAATTATAATTCGTTATTTATTGAAATATTAGTATATTGTCGAGTATTTTAAGGTGCCATTGGCTCAACCAATCAGAGGGAGGGACCGCCCCTTTCGTTCACTCCCTGCGCCACTCTCTCCTTTTAGTTTCATTTAACCCTTTGGCGGATGAGAGAAAAAATCGTAAAAAATTTTTCATTGTTGCCGTTGCAAATAAACAAAACATAAAACTATCGCTTGAAGTCGCAAGATTTGATAGTGGTGAGGTTCTTGAAATAAAATGAGAATTTCTGGGCTAAATATATTTTTCATACATTTTTTAACGAATTAATTAATTGAGAAAAAATTCCTTTTTTTTTTTTGCTAATTATAAGAGATTAAAATTCAATAATAAAAATGTCAATTTTATAGTTTGTCTATTCTGTGTGAGGGTCAAACGGGGGTTTAGCCACCACTTATACGTTTCACGGTTAAAAATTGAACACGAAACTATCAACACCCCTGTTATGATAGTGCACGAAAATGTTTATTCAAAAATCGATTATGAGATTTTTATAACATAAAATATTAAAGAAATTCATTAATAATAGTTTAGTGTAATGTAATTTTGAATAATATTTTAATTTAATAAAAATTCATTTTGAGGTAGGTATTTTTAATGTCCTTTTTTCATTTAAAATAAATATAATTTTTAGCGTTTTTTGTTTTACTATTTTTATCGCATGCAGTTTATGTTTTCTGAGAATAAGTGAGTGGAGACAGCCTTGATATTTATTTAATATGTATTTTTTATATTTAAATAAATATTTATAAATTTTCTTAAACTTTTAGTTGATGAATAATTATTTTAATAGTTCTTAAAATATATATGTTTTTTTTATAAATTTAAATGCATGTGGATTTAGTTGGCTTTTAAATTTAAAAATTATTAAACAAATAAGTTTTTAATTTTGTTATTTCAGCTTAACCACGGGAAATTGTTCTAATGCGTTAAATTTGTTTGCTCAATTTATTTAAAGTATTTTTTCATATTTTATTAATTGTACGCTTTCTAATATTTTTCCTTTTGTTTTGAGAGAATCTCTATAATATTTAAAATGATCAAAAAAAACATAATTGCTATTTTATTTTTTGGATTTATTTTCTTTTTTGAGTTAGCAGAAAATAAATGATAATGAAAAGAACAGAGAGAACTGTAGAAAAAAATGTTTCTTCAGTGTCGAATATCGAATATTATTTGAAAATATTTTTCTTTTATTTACGTATAAAATTATTCTAAATCAAACATTAATAATTAATTTATTGGTTAATTTTGCCTTTCTATTCATTTTCCTTTGGTTTTTCATTAAGATACTAAATTATATGCAAGCCCGTAACCAGAAAAAAATTTCGGGAGCGGCAGCCGAAAAGCTTTTTTTTGCTTCGAGTCAAAAATTTTTTTCTCGAGCTAATTTTAAAATTGTCGGTGCCGGAAGCAAAAACAAGAATTTGCGGCCGTTATTCGCAAAAAAAGGACTAATTTTTGCAGTTTTTGGGCTTAAAATATCAACAAATAAGGTAAACTGGGTGTCCGGCGGTGCCGATAGGCGCCGCCGGGAAATTTTTTGAATTTTTAATGCATTTTGTTAAGAAAATTGGATAAAAATTTTTAAAAATTGCTAATTTTTACTGTAAAATTCTTTCATTTCGGGAGGGCGGCAACTGCGCCCCCTTGCCCGTTACGGCCTTAAATTATGAAAAATTTAAGAGGCAAAAAAGTAAAAATTTAAACGAACCTAAAATATTTGGAAAAATTGAACACAATTTTTAAAAACTGAACATAAGTGTTAAAAAAATATAAATAATAAATTCACTTATTCTGTTACCCAATAAATTCTTTAATATTTAAGTTTTAATTTATTTTTCATTTTCTTTTGAAAACAATTAATTATTCTTTTTTTGTTTTACTATTTATTTTCATCTCATGTCTCGGAGTCTCTTCGATGTTTCGGATTAAAGAGATACTGTTTTACTTTATAATTTAATATATTTATGTTTAAATAAACTTTATAAATATAAATTTTATTTGTCTTCATTATTACTTCTTTGTTTTAAAATGTTTGCCTTATTAGTGTAGAAAATGAGTTCATTTTTAAAGTGCTTTTTATTCTTTGCGAATTTTTCTCAGACTTAAATTCAATATATTTTTGTTCTCTATTCTAAATCTTTTGATTATTTTAAAGCATAATTCATGCGCTACCGTATTATTTTTAGATATTTTATTAATTTTTAAAATTTTATTAATTTGTATTTTAATTTCATGCCTAGACTTAAATATAAAATTATTTTTAGTCGTGGATTTAAAATAGAAGAAGATGGATGATTAATTAGGATAAATTAATATGTAATTTAAAATACTTTTGACGAACAATTTAAAAAGAATGTTTGCAATTTTTATTAGAAGTGCACATTAATTTATCGAAAAGCTCAATTTTCTTGTTTGTTTGATTTCAAATCGGCTTGTTTTGGCTTTTTTAACTATAAATATATAAATCTTTTAACTTACTTATTAATTATATGTGTTATCTTCTTTTGTACGACGTAATTTCGACTGAATTTATTTTAAAATTTAAAAAGTATTTAATAAATAATTTTTAAAAATTCTTTTCGTCGAACATTTTTCTTGATTGAACTGGTCAGTTGTCATAAATTTCTTTTATAATAAGTGATAGTGTAGATTCCAATTATTAGGTTTATTTTATTAAATTTTGTTGATTTATTATTTTTCCAAGCTAACACATTTTAAAATAATTGCAAAATATCCTAAAAATTATTATGTTATAGGAAAAGTTTATTTATTATAATAAATCACCGCTTATTGTTATAACTTTTCCAATTACTACATTGAATTATTTTAAATAAAACTCTTGGTTTGTTCAGCACTTGTAATTTTTGAAGACGATGGTATATTTGCATTATTTTATTAATCTTTTAATTTATATTTTTAAATATTGTCTTTTCGTTTAAATTTCAAATCATTCATATCTCTATAGATATTTAAAATTTAATCACTTTTATTATTTAATCACGTCAAATATTTATCACAGTTTTTGTTGGCATTACAGCGGTTTGTAATCGAATCATAATTTTGATTTTTGTTACAGTTTTACAAACACATTCATAATACCCTTTCTTAATCTTCCGCATTTCTCCGCTGATTTTCATTTTATAATAAAATGATAATTATAGCAGCATATAAAATTTTGTTAAGTGATAAGTGTCCACCTCAATAATGAAACAAATTTTAGGTAATTTGCGTTATAATATCTTTTGAGGTTAATTTGCTTTTTTCATTCTTTTCTATTTTAATTTGTTTAGGTCTTTTGTTTCTTTTTTTCGGTAAAATAGTATGAATTCATTTTTTTCAATTTTATTTTTATATTATATTTTCAATACATAATTCAATGCTGCATTCCGTCTTTATAATTCATATATTTTTTTTTATTTGTGAGTCAATAATTTCTTTGGGAATACAAATAACTTTTTTGTTTATTTAAATTACTACTCATAATCATTTATAATAATTAATAAATAAATTAATTTTTATATTATGTAAATAGAATTATATCACAAATTAATTAATTAGCACTTTTTTTCTTCCTATTAATTTTTGCAATCTTTTTTTCGTTTGATTTATGAGCTGTTCCAAATTCTTTTTTTTTGATCTAATTTTTTCTTTAATAAATTTAGAAAGGAAAAAAAAACCAAAATATTTTTAAAAAGATTGAAGTTCACTAAAAGAAGAAAGAAATAAAGAAATGATAATTGTTTCTTTTTTTTCTATGCTTTTATTATTTATTAATTAATTACATTATTTAAGTATTGTTTATTTATTTTTTGCTCATAATTATTTTGTTTTTGTATAATAAACGTGAATTTTGGTGAAAAATGAATTTTTGACTTTTGGTTAGAAATCGGGTCCAGGATTTGAAATTGGTCTAAATGGATGTCAAATTGGTTTTCCCGACCCTGAAAATCCAAAAAACAAATTTATCGAACAAAAATAATTTTATTTATTTTTTGTTAAAAGTAAGTTTTGGATAGTTCTATTAACGGTGAAATTATATTAAAAAGTTTCTATACTTATCGGATAAAAAAAGTCTTCGACCCGTAAAATTGGTCAGTTGAAGGAGAAAACAGCGAGTAATAAAAAGGCTATTAAACAATTTAAATAAAATTTAAAAAATGCTCTAAATTTCAATGAAAATTTGTTAAAAATGGTCAAAATTTCTATTTTTCCTCCGGCGGCGTCTATATAGGCACCGTCATGCTTTACAAAACTTATATTTTCATAAAAAGGCCAAAAATCTCAAAAAAATGGGCAATTTTATGAAAATCTGTTAACAAATTGCATTCAAATTTTCAAAAAATTTTCTGTTGAATAATATCATGAAATATTTATTTGGTCGAATTTAAGCCAAGTTATGAATTTATATGTCTTACATTTTTTATTTGCTACCACTTGGAGGTTTTTAGGAAACGACCCAGCACGGTCGACATCCCCCTCTTCCATACAAAATAATTCGGTACAATAAAAATAATATTTCATTTGGATGAGATTTTTTCAATAAAAATCGCAAAATTGTACAAAAATGGGTAAGATTTATGAAATATATATATATATAATTCTATTTCGAACAAAAGTAATGCAAAAAAATTGTTTTTTTTTGTTAATTTCAAAATTAAATACGTCATTTAAATAGTAATAGAATGAAAAGGCTTATTAAAGTCAATCAATGTTTACCTAATTAACATATTTATATTAAAAAAAATATTTAATTTTATTGCTTAATAAATATCTTTTATTAATATTGAATAATATAAAAACATATGAATTGTCTTGAATAGAGAAAATAAATTAATTATTGAAATTAATTATTTGTTTATTCATCGTTTTTAAAATTGAAAAATGTAGAACTCAAGGCATTTACTTTTTTTTTTTTTGAATATGCGTATCCTATAAAAATAAATATTTTTAAAATTAAGTTGGCCAATTTTATACTATTATATAAAAATAAAATAACAAATTATTTACATTTATTTTATTTATTTATTGAGCAAATCGCAAAGCAATATAGGTTGTACTTATAACGGAAAACACAGTAATTAACAAAATAGAAAAATACGAAATATCCAATACTGTAATTATATATAAAATAAAATAAAAATGTATAAACTAAACAACTTGGAATTATATTTTATGAAGAAAGTTCTTTACCTGGTGAGAAATGCAATAATAACAATATGCAGAAAACATTACTAAAAAATATGATTTTTGGAGAAATTTCTGAAAAGAAAACAAATGAAAAAAGATATGTAAAAATCTAAACATATGTTTTATAAAATATAAGTTTGAAAATTTAATATTTAATTAAATAAAAAATACTGGAAGTATAAAAATAAATAATATAAAATTCAATACACTAAATATTATATTAAGAAATTGATTTATAAAAAAAAAATAATAATTTTGGTATAATACCGTACCGCCATTTTTGTCTTAAGTAAAATTGTGTCCTTTAAAGTTAGAATTTTTTTTGGCCATAATCTTTTTGAAAACTCAATGAGAAAAATAAGCTCTAATTATGTTTTTGTTAAAATATTTATATTTGAATTTGTAAATACATTTAAAAAGAGATTTAAACAATCTTAATGAATTCATATAATATTTTTTTAACAAATTTATTTCTTTTCATGAGACGGGGCGAGTTATTTTCGGGTGCTTTGCGATACACATAATTATTTTTCAATTAAAGATATTTTTCCATTAAATTAAATTATTTAGAATATTAAATAACTTCTTTTTTTTTTAATTTTAATTTCTCGTTTTATTTATCCCTTGACAATATAAGCGAAATACTTTTCACCATTTCAATATGTTTTTTAGTTTTAAAAATATTATTTAAAATGATTAATAATAAATTTAATTTATTTAATTAAAATTAATAAATTATTTTTTATTTTTCATTTGAAAATAATTAATATTTATCGATTTTTGATTAATATTTTTATCTCATGTATCATAAACTGTTTCATTATTTTTCATCAAATGTATTTAACAATTATTCTCAAATTTTTTTTATAAAATTTTTTTTATAGAATTATTCAAAAAAATCAAAAAATGATTTATATAAAAATATAAATAGAAATTATTTTTTTCCTTTTTTTTTGGTTTGGAATTTGTGTAAAATTTTATAAATTAATTAACCAGAAATTTAATGTATTTTCAGTGTTATTAATTCATTTATTTTTCTTTTATCACCCAGATTTAATTTGTTTATAATACTATTATTATTTTAGGATGATAAAATGTGTCGAAATTAAAAAAAAACACCTCTTACAAATATAAAAAATTACAAAATTCGGTCATAAAATAAGCATTTTTTTCTTTATTTTTTAATTTAAGATTTTTAGGGTTTCGTTTATTATTTATTATATTTATTTTTCTTATTTTGCACCAAATATGCACAAAAAAACTTGAAAGTTAGGGGTGCAAAATTAATTAAAAAAATTTTATTCCTCATAAATTTTATCGGTTGTTTTTGCATTGCAATTTAAAAATTTCTTAAGATTTTCAGCAGTGAAGCTCACTGTTGACCCACTCTAACAAAAAATAAATTGTTAATAATAGAGAATGAAACTATTTTTCTTTTCTTTTTGGTTTGGAATTTGTGTAAAATTTTATATAAATTTAACCAAAATTTTTTATTTATAATTTATTTTTTAATGTATTTTTCAGAGACTTTAATTCTATTCAGTTTCTTTTATATTCATATAGATTTAATTTGTTTATTTACTATTATTATATTGGGATGGTAAAATGTGTTGATATTTAAAAAAAAATATATAACAATTAATCTCAAATTATTTTTATTAGATTTTTTATAGGATTATTTAATAAATTTCAAATTGGAATTTATGAAGACCATCTTTAAATCAGCGGCATATTTTTAGTTTGATAATATTTTTTATTTTTTTAGATTGTCTTTAATAACAAGTTCATTATCCTTTTGTAAGCTATAAAAAAATTCAAAAAAAAAATTTCAATATAAAGATGCGATTATTTGGAAAAGTAACATAAAATAATCGACTTTTCATAAAAATGAATTAATTTATTTCCGATTCCAAATGAATATAAATTTACGTAAAAATAATTTAAAAAGTTAAAAATTTTTCTGCAAAATTTATTCTCTTCTAGTGTCTCTATTTATTTTATTAAATCATTTATTTTTACTTTTATTTTAATTTTTCCTTAGTAATTAATACTTTTAATTTATATACAAAATATCGAAAGTATTCATGATTTGCTTTAATTATTATTTATAAATGTGATTAATTGAATAATCATTTATTTCATTCTTTTCTTTATTTAATTAATTGTAAAATTAGTTTATTTAGTATTAATTATCTCTTTTTGCTCTTTAATCTCACGGCCAAAAAGTGGAAAAAAATTTGATGCAAGAATTGTCAAATACTCAGGTTTTCCGTCTCGTTCTTTGAGGAAATTTATATCTTTTTTGATTTAAATTTTACTTTTTTGTGATTAATTTAATTGCCATTTTTCATTTAACTTCATTAAATATTAAAAATGATATAATTTTATTTATTTATTTTCAAACAAAATTCTGTAGACAAATTTTAACTTCGATGCTTTGTGTTATAATTATTTTTAAATTTACTTTGGTTTTGTTTAGGTTCTTCATTCACAATAGAACATCGCGCTGACAAATGTTTGTATTCAGTGAAATTATTGTCAAAATGATTTATTTTCGCTTTTTCGAAAATAAATATATTGTGATTTGATGTAGTATTGATATGAGCGTTTTTAACTTTTTATTTATGAATTTTAAAGCAAATGACTTACGTATAATTTTTTGAAATATTTAGAAATTTAATAGAAGATTTACCCAAATATGAGATAGTGTAAAGAATAGTTTAAAAAATAAAATAATTATTTGGAAATATATATATTATAAAAAACAAAGGGTAAAATTGTTAAAATGTCAAAAGAACATTAATGAATAAAGAATATTTGGGAAATTTCCATTAATAAAAATATTAAGTAATTTGCTCTCGAATATATCGACACATTTATTTTTAGTATTATGTTATAATTGATAAAATCATTTGATTTTTCAAAAAGTGAAAAAATAAAGTTTTAGTTAGAATTTATTTAAATGCTTAATTTGTACATATAGTTAAAATTAAATAATAAATCTTAATAAAATTGTGGACGCGGTCGAAGAGGAACGACGACTGAGAACCGTCGTTGTGACAAATGTGCCCGAATGCAAATCGGACAAAGCGACGGAGCGAGCCCAAGAGGACCGAGCCATTGTGGGCCAAATTCTGAATGCCACAGACGTCTGTCAGGCACCAATTGTCTTCCGTGTTGGCAAAAGAATGGATGGTCGACCGCGCCCTCTCAAAATGGAGTTCCCGAGCAAACACGCAGCGCGACATGTCATCCGCATGCGAGGAAAAGTCCAAGCGTTGAATGGTCTCCACAACGTCCGCGTCCGTGAAAGCATGACAAAAGAACAACTGTCGGAGAGGCGGAAACTGATCGAAGAATGCGGAAAGAAAAGGCAGGCGGACAACGGTGATTGGGTGATATATGCCAATCAAGTCGTGCTGAGACAAGACATTGACCAAATTCGAAAAAATTTTTAAATTTTTCAACCAAATCACTGCAATTTACCCATAATTATTACACCAAAGTACAAAAATTTTTCCGGTCGGTAAAAAATTTCTACCAAAAAATTACTCATCCAAACTTTTTAACAAAAAATAAAGGGAATGTTAAATGCTGCCTAATAAACATTAGGTCACTAATGAATAAAATCGATGAAATAGCACTTATTTTAGAAACCGAAAAAATTGACATCCTTTTAATTACTGAGACTTGGACTAAAGACGGGGAAGAAATCAATTTTTGCCCTTGGGTAAAAGAGAATTACAATTATATTTTTTTATCAAGGAAATCAAAAACTTGTGGCGGCGGTTGTGGAATTCTAATCAGAAAAGAAATTGGATTTTTTACAAAATTTTCGGATTCAAAATTTAATTCTGAAATTTTAGTTATTCAACTTCAAAATTTACAGTGCATCAGATTTGTTTTGGTGTATAGACCACCCAAAACAACACTTAAGCAAACAGAAAATTTGTTCAAATTTTTGCAAAAATTTTTTAATGAAAATTCAGTGACTTTAGGAGATTTTAATTTACCGAATAAGGATTTGGTATGGAAAAATGGGCATCCCTATTCAATGAGTAAATATGGTGAAATATTTTGTGACTTTTTCAATAGATTTTCTTATGTTTTGGCCACGAATGAGCCAACAAGGATTAACTCCTGGCTAGATTTGATTTTTTCGGCCAATGAAAAAATTATTACTGATTGTACTGTTAAAGGAGGCATATTTTCATCGGATCATTTAACACAATTTTTCACATTAATTACTCCTAAAATAAAACCAAAACCAAAGAGCATAAATTTTCGTTGGTTTTGCCCATCGAATGTGTTACATTTTAATATAGTCATAGCATCAAGGCTAAATGCCTTGTCATATAAATGCTTTAGCATAAACCAAAAATATTCCGCCTTTAACAGTATGTTATTAAACATTTTAAATGAGTGTATTCCAATAAAGCGTTTAACC
Organism: Heterodera schachtii; assembly: GCA_023374025.1. Lineage (NCBI taxonomy): Eukaryota > Metazoa > Nematoda > Chromadorea > Rhabditida > Heteroderidae > Heterodera > Heterodera schachtii. Next base: position 110,925 of record SIJG01000213.1, read on the forward strand.
AAGAAAGATTTAACTCCTAAATACCCACAACATTTATTAGCATCTATCAAAGAGAAGGCTAAATTATTCAGGCAAGCAAAAACTGACCCATCCAAAAAAGCACTATACGATAGCATTTCTTTACATATAAAAATACAAACAAATAAATACCATAACCAAATTGAGAAAAAGGCTATTTCAAAGGGAAGAAATTCTATTTATAAATATATACAAAAATTTAATGTCAATCCCTTTGAAATACCTAATCTGATTTATGAAGATAAATGCTATCATAACAGTGCTGAGAAATGTGAAATATTTGCCAACTTATTTGCCAATTCATTTAATAATAATGAAACAGACCCAAGCAATACATGCTTGGGTAATATTATAGAAAATGATCAATGCTTTATATCGGATATAAATTTTAACATCATCGAGACCCAAAATCTTATGAAAAAACTTCCGAACAAAAATGGCACTTCTCCAGATAATATTAGCTATAAAATTTTAAAAATTTGCCATTCTTCTCTGTCAACTGTTATTACTGACTTGTTTAGGATCTCATTAGACACTGGTTCACTTCCAGACATCTGGAAGGAATCAATTGTTTTTCCGCTTTTTAAAAAGGGTGACAAAAATAATCCCGAAAACTATAGGCCAATTTCATTAACCTGCTCACTTTGCAGGGTAATGGAAAGAATTTTAAGCAGAAATATTTACAATTTTCTACTAAAAAACAAAAAAATTTCGGAATTTCAATTTGGTTTTGTTAGAAATAGGTCTACAACGAGTCAATTAATAACAGTTGTGGAAGATTGGTATGAGGCAATTATAAATGGAAAAAATGTTGACTGTATTTATATTGATTTTCAAAAAGCATTTGACTCAGTGCCCCATGACTTACTTTTATACAAATTGGAAAAAATTGGTATAAGGGGCAAACTTTTAATTTGGATAAAGGATTTTTTGAGTAATAGGACTTTTCGTGTTAAAATTGAGGATGCTTTATCCTCAAATAAAAAAGTTTGCTCTGGCGTCCCCCAGGGCTCTGTCCTGGGCCCTTTATTATTTTTGATCTATATTAACGATCTTCCTGATGCTTTGCCATCAGGAGTAAGAATTAAATTATATGCTGATGATGTTAAATTGTATATTTGTTATAAAGCAAGAGCTGACACAGAAATTATGCATAAAGCATTGCATAATTTATCCGAATGGGCAAATAAATGGCAAATCAGAATCTCAATTCAAAAAACTTTTGTAATTCACTTGGGGAATAAAAACCCCAAAGAAATATATAAAATTGATGGAAATATAATAAATGTTGTGGATACAATTAGGGATTTGGGCATAAATATTGATAATAAATTGCTATTTTCCAATCATGTTGCACAAATAATAAAGAATGCATATTTACGTATGCGTTCTTTATTTCGGATTATTAAATCAAAGTCTTCTAGGGTTTGGATTATTTTGTACAAAACTTATGTTAGACCGTTATTGGAATATGCTCCTGAGGTTTGGAATCCATCCCTTCAAAAAAATATTAAAAAAATTGAAAAATGTCAAAAATATTTCACCAAAAGAGTTCTTTTCAAATGCAGCCTTCCACCCATTCCATACCAACAAAGATTAGAATACCTTCAACTGCCAACACTTGAAAGCAGGCGAAAGCTTTCTGATCTGTTCATGGCTCATAAAATAATTTATGGCCGAACAGATCTGAATCCCTTTGAAATATTTAAACCTTCTAAACGCTTTAACATTCCCTTTTATAGACTTAACTCGAAATATAAATTAGGCAAAAAATTTATACCTTTTGCAGGGCGGGTAACTAAAATTTGGAACCAACTCGATAAAAAGCTTATTGAAATAAAATCATTAAATCAATTTAAAAATAAAATTAAAACCAACTCTATTTCTGTAAAATAGACCGGAAAAATTAAAGTCGAATTTTTAATTCATTAAAACTAAAAGTGATTTGGTCACTATTTATTTACTTGTATTGATTTCATATTATATTTTATTTTGGTGGTGATCTCGTTTTAATTGTTTTGCGCTTTGTTGAGGACATTTTTAATTAATGTTTTGTCCTCAATGTAAGCGGATTTTTCCCTTTTGTGGACTCTTTTTCTTATTTACAATAAACAATAAACTAAAAGCACAAATATAATTTTGGTAATTTATTTTACTGGTTTTTTATATTAATTATAAAATTTTCTAATTCTTTATATATATTTTTATGTTAATTCTGAAAATTTAATAGAAAGTCCAAAAAGAAATACTATATTCATAAAATGGCAAAGAAATTTTAATAAATAAAGAATATAAAACATATAGGATGAGATCATTTATTAAATATAAATATTTATTTAAACACATAGAATTTTTTACCCAGATATGAGTGTACTGTTTCTAAAAAATTAAAACAAAAATAAATTACAAAAATATTTTATGTTTTAAAGAAAATTTCTTAGAATTAATAAATTTTCAAACTAATCATTCTAAAATAAAAAAAATAAAAGTGATAAATAACTGAATATGCTAGTTACAGTTTATTCAAAATTACTAATGATTAAAAAATTAAATGTATTAAAATTAACTAAATCCCCAAAAAATTAATTGCAATCTGAAAATTTTTTTTTATTAATTACCATATAAACAAAGAATGATAATAAAAATATTAATATTTATATTTTATCAAATAAATATTTTCTAATATAATTCAATTTTTAATAAAATTTGTTTTAAAATTTGTTCGTTAATATAAATAATAAAATAAATATTCATATTGAAAAAAATAAACTAAACCAAACAAAAGTAATTCGAATTCAAACATTAATAAGAATTAAACTTAAGTTTAAAATATAAGTAAAAGAAATATTATGTGTGAATTTAATGGTGTTTGATGTTACTAAAAATAACCAACTAACAAATTTTGCTTTGATTACTAATTATTTTATATTTAAATTAAAGGATTTAAAGTAAAATAAAAAAATAAAAATAAATTACAATATTATTATCCCAAATTGAGTTCGAACGAAAAACTTAAAACAATTAAAAGAAAATATTAGACTAATATTATATTAAAATTAACACATATTAAAGAATTTTCTCATTTTTTTGTGAATAATCTAGCCAGTAAAAAACCTCATACAAAAGAAAAGAATTAGTTTCTTAATAATAATAATTAATAATAATAATTTTATACGCAAAACGTGACGCCGCCAAAATTATAAAAGCCAGATCATTAATAATATAATGAATAAACCACAAATTGAATATTTTTTAAATTAACTGAAAAATAAATTTGTTTTTAAAAAAATATTTATGTGTGGAACGGAAAATTAATTACATTACCTACAATAATTATGCATACATTGGAAACCAAAGCAGTAATAATGAAGAAATATAAAGCTATTTTTATTAATATTTTTATTAAAAATATTTATTTAAAAATAAATTTAATAAATGTACAAATGAAACCAGTCAATCTGATGGAACATGAAACAGATTTATTCGAATTAGGCTGGTGGCATTTAAATAAGAATTTCCGGGCAAAAAAATTTTTTCCGTGCATTTCTCTGCAGAACAAATCAAAAAAAATGGTATGGTAAGATTTCATTAAAACAACCAAAAATTCGAAAACTCTATTTATTTCATTTTCACTTTTTGATTTTTTTTTGTAGTTTTTAGTTCACGGGTAAAATACATTTGCTATAGTGAAAGTTTTAAAAAATAAATATAGATGATTTACGGAACAAAGCTCCGGGTGGTTTGTGAAGAATGACGTTTCACCACAGGTTAGAACCCGGTGGACCAGAAAAGTTCCGGAATCCGGATTCGGAATCCTGAAATCAAAAGGTGGGTTCACATTTCCCGGGTTAAAAATATAAGAAAAAATTATTTTGCGTTTTTTCTAGCCTCCGGAACCGTTCCAAAACTACCAAGTTTGATCGATCATTTAGGGAAGCATCATTCTGCTCCGTTTTTCGGCCCATTTAATGTTGACGCGAAATTTTGTATTTGATTCACATTAAGCCTATAAAGAAGGAAAACCCCTTAAAATTAGGATACATAATATTATTATTTTATTGAGCTAAAGTAAATTAATTAATTTTCATAATGAATAAAATAAATTTAATTTTAAAGGCATAAACTTTTAATTGATTTATTAATGTCAATGTAAAATTATAATATCTTTATAACTTCATTATCGAAAAAAAAAAATTAATATATATTAAAATAAAATAGCAAAATTCGAAGAGAACAAATTTTCATTCAATCGACTTCTTGGAAATTTTTAAAATTACACCCCAAAAATACAAAAAATTTGCGTTTTTGTCATCATTTTGGCAATTTTAATAATTATTTCACCATTTTTTGCGAACTTTTCTTTTTTTTTTAAATGAGAATTTTTATCGAAATTTTGACAAACTCGGAAGAATTTTTTATACAATAGACGACATAAAAATTTGCATTTTTAAGATAAGATCAGTTATATTTGGTTTTTCTATTATTATTAAAAAATATTATAAAATAAAAGAAAAAAGAAAGTAAAAAGGATGAAATTTCGAAAATGGACAAAACAATTTGGAGATGAAATTTTATTAAAATTTTGAAAAAGAATGGAATAAGTTTTTTGAAATAGTCAAGCATATCGGAACCGCAATTTGTTGGCATTGGTCTTTGCTAACGACCTTTGTTTTGATTCACTCTTCTGCGACAAATCTAATTAATTCTATGTTTTTAAATGGAGTTTTATAAGTAAATAATTTTAAAAAATACCATATTTTTTTCCTACAACATATCTTTAATTTATTTCTTAACTATGGTTTTTTTTTTCTTTTCTACCATTATTCGGGCTCTTAAAGTTTCGGTTAATTTAATTAACGACAAAATTTTCAATTGATTATATCGGTAAAAGTTTAACAATATATCAAGGAATATATTTAACTTAAATAAAAAAACTAATTTAAAAGAATAGATATACAATAATATAAGAAAAAATATAATGTTTTCTAAATAAACATCAAAATAAACAACAATTAAACTCAAATTTTTTGAAAGCCAAAAAGCCATAAATCAAAAAGGATTTGGATGAAATTTCAGCTTAAATGAAAATGAGGAAGAAATAAAACAAATATACTTTGATTGATATTGTTAATAAAACTTATTAGTTCTCAATTATTTGATAATGAAAATTAAAATCATAAAAGTAATTAAATGAAAAACTAATCAATAATTATTGCTTTGTGCGCGAAATCAATGAAACAGACCCAACGAATAATAGAAGAAGCTGCGAATTGGCAAGTTAATAAAAATTTAACAGAATAAATGAATATAAAAACAAACATTTATAAAATTTGAGGGAAGGTCATCACAAACAATGAAATATCATTCTCTAAATCAAGAAATTTAATAAAATAAATTATTAAGCAATAAAACAATATTAATAAAGAATTCAAACAATTGAATTAAATGAAATAAAAAATAGAAAAGAAAATATTAGTAAATTAAAAGGTGAAATATAAATAATTAATAAATACTTTTTAGAACAAAAATTGCATTAATTTATTCAATTAACTAAAATAAAATAAATTATCGTTGCTAACAAATATTTTCAAGAGATTTGTAAAATTAAAATTATAACAACCATCGGAGAATCCGAAAGCTCTTAAACGATATAAGTAGTATATGGTGCCAAAACCGAGCGGGTAGCGGTAGAACCCCTACAAAATCCCAAGCCTATTGAAGGGGCTGTTTTCCTTTAAAGATGCCGCCCGCTCCAAAATCCCGAGCCTATTGAAGGGATGTTTTCTTTTGAAGGTGCCGCCCGGACATTTTACCGCACAAACCCATGCCTATGAGATGGGTGCAGGCCCTTTGAAGATACCGACAAACCCGTGCCTAGGGGAGGGGTGAAGTTGCCGCATAATCCCAAACCTATTAGAGTGTTGTTTTCCTTTGAAGATGCCGCCCGCGCACAATCCCGAGCCTATTGAAGGGTTTGAAGTTGCAGCCCGTGATAGTT
>SIJG01000214.1:0-10884 GCA_023374025.1 Heterodera schachtii
TTTAAACATTATTTTTATAATAACTCGGGAAGATATTTATAGGCATTAAAACCGCTAAAATAGGTAGGCTTTAGGCTCTAAAAAACCCCCAAAATAGGCTCTAAAAGATGGAAATAGGCACTAAAAAACCTCATTTTTAGGGGTGTAAAATGACAAAAAAATATTCAAAATTTTTGTGTCGATTCTTAGGGGTGTAATTTTGTTTTTATTGCATTTTTTAAATTAATTTTGTGCAAAAACGCCAAAATAGGCAAAAATAGGCTTTTTCAAAATTTTTTAGGCTTTTTAGGCGCTAAAAATAAAGCTTAGAAAATAGGCAATAATAACTCGAAAAGTAGCTTAACAACAGCCCAAAAAAACATGGTTTTCGTGCGTTTCAGGCCACGGGAGCTCAGGAAAAAATAGGCTTTTGCCTATAAACATCATCCCTAATAATAACGATGTCATCCCCATAATTTGTTTTTCACTTTCCGAGTAAGTTCCAAATGTTACCTTGTAAGACAAATTCCCTTTAGAAAAAATTCCTCAAAAATTCCATAAAAATTCCACATTACATAATTTTGGTTTTAGAATAATAATTACATTTAATTGTTTTTACATTTTAAATACATCAAATTAGGCAACATATTAAATTTATATTTATAATTTATTAAATTTAATATTAATTTCAATTTCGTATTTTCTTGTTTATTTCCTTGATTTCCATGTGTTTTAATGTTTTCCTTACCTTAATTTTGTCGATTAAGAATCAATTCAATTTCTTCCTTTACTTTAATATTTTAATAATTATTATATGTGTTTTAGATTTTGTAACATCATCGCATTTTTAATAGTTAGATTTAACGAATTGAATTATTTTTTAATAAATTCATTTTCTGAAATTATAATCATCACTTTAAAAACTCCCCTGTTTTCTAATTTTCTAGAAAGAAAGAAAATTTTACAGTTATATAATTCTTTTTTTAACTTTTTTCATATTCAAAATTTTTATTTTTTTGATTTTTAATAAATTTGTTAAAAACAATTAATATTTGGAAAGTTCTTGAGTATTTTTTACTTCTTTCCTATAAAAAATTTTCCAATTTGTATTATTCTTATATTACAGTTATTTTTCATTCCAGTTTTTATTAAACTTTTAATTCTCTATTTTAATAAATTTTACATTTTTATATTCTTTTATTATTTCATTTGTTTATTTAATTGAAAAGTTGTATTTCATACTCAAAGATCAGTTGAGATCACACATTCTCCTCATCTTCATAATCGATTAGGTAGAAATAGCGCATCTTTGAACATAGCACGCATGCGCTGTGATCATACAGCGTGATAGCCGTAATGGCATATTCACGACTTCCATCGTCGACCTCCGCGATTTCAATTCTTTTGTCTTAAAATTATATTTTAACAATTTAGTAAATATTTTTAATCCTTTAGAATATCTCAAAATTTGTGAAAAGAAAAGAATTTTTAAATCAATTAAATAATATACAAAAATATATTAATTTTTCTTTTTTTAATTGTTCATTTAATTTTAAGCTTCTAGAATGCAGAGGATTTATATTTAGTTTTTTTTCTTCATGGACAGTGAAGGCCATATGCTTAACCCTGAAGGACTGGCAAATTTTTATCGTGTATTAATTTATAGACTTTTTAATTTCGTTTTACTTTATATATGGTTTTATCTTGAAAAGCATCGGTTGTTCTTTTATAAAAGCATCAAAATTCGTATTAATTATTAATATTCTTATTATTACATAACGTCTCCTATTTTGTTATTTTCAATAACTTTTTATAAAAAGCAGATTACAATGATTTAATTATTGTTATTTATGTCTTTAATGGGTTGGAATTACCAAATTGTTCAACAATAACTATAATTTTATTAATAAATTAGCATAAACATAAAATCCAAAACCTTTTCGAAAACATTAACTGATACATAAAGATTTACTTAGTTTTGCCTTTGAAATCGTCTAAAAATATTTTGGCTTTTTATCAATTTAATGTTATGGAAAATCTTGAATCTATTTTAATAATTATTTTTTATTTAAAGAATGTTTCTTTCTTAATTTTATAAAAGATTAATTTATTTCAGATTATTTTTTCGCTTGATTATTTTATTTGTTACGAACATTTATTTTTTGGCTTAAATTAATACATTACTATTATATAGGCGAAAAATTGGGGTGGAAGGCCGGATTTGAACCGCCGCTCGGGGCCCCTTACGTGGATCCGATGTCTTAGCCACTAGACCACATACACCACTGGAGGGATGACTGTTGTTATAGGGCCATCGTTCCTTCATTATGGCCCCTGTTGCTTTTGCTCCCACAGCATTCGAACATGTTTTAATATACAAAAACACGAGCAAATTTAAAAAGTAAAATTGGACTACAAAGAAAAGGAAAACAAATTCTACGAAAGTGAAGAAAAAATAATCGTTGCACTTGACCAAAAATATTAATAAATAAGAAAATCTAAAACATTAACTTTTTCCATGTGCGTACAAATGCTTACAAAATTTGGGCATTCAATAACTGTAAATAATTGCAATATTAAAATAGATTTTAATGGAAAAAAACTATTTATTCCAGCTGAGCCATTAACTGTACATATTATGAATAAAATAATTAAAAAATTTTATAATAAATTGGTCTTCTACAATCTGGAGCATCGATTGAGAAAAAGCACGAGTTAAAATTAAAAGAATTATCTTTTTATTTGTTGTATTTGATTTTATTTTAGTTAATTTAATATATCGGTTGAAAATTTATTAACTTTAGTCTACAAAATGAAAAAACTTATGACTTTATTAAATTTAATAAAATATACGTTTTTATTATTGTTTTATGTGTGTGTTTAGTCTTTAAATTTTTATGTTTTGGTCTTAATTTTCTCATACAAATAACATTAATTTTCCAAAAATTTGAATTATGTCTGATTTATTTAGATAACTTGCCAAGTATCGTCGTCATAATCATACACTTTCCAGTGGATTCGTAATTTATTATTTTAAATATTATATTTACGCATTCTATGGTGAAATAATACTCATTTATTTTTGAATTTGCATCATCTTTATTATAAGAAAAGTTGTTTTGTGAAATAGCTACCTCTATTTTTCTTTATTTATTTTGTTAAGTATGTAAACTTGCTGATAAATGTTAAAGTTTAATGTATTTTGGATAATTATAAGTCGTAAATTTTTTGTCTAAATTTTATATGATCAACATTGATATTGAATTATTCTAAAAAATAAAATTCAGCAGTTTTTTTCATTTCTTTAAATTTTTTATCTTTATTTTATGATGAATTAAGAAATAAAATTATTTATATTTATTCATTTTTAAGATAAATACTTATATAGTTATTAATTATTTTTATTTTAAAAAGCTAAATTGGTATAGTTTTACTCCATTTTTTCGTATATTTCTTTTGAATTTAAAAGTTGTTTTATAAAAAACAATTTTTATGTTTATCAATATAATCAAAAAAAACTCAATTAACTTTTATTAAAATGAGTATTAATTTTAAAATTTTATAAAGAAAAGACGATTGAAAATTTAATTGGGATATTTTTGTTTATTTTTTTTATATAACCTGTATTCCTAAAAGCCTTGATAATGTTCCTGATAATTTACTTTTACATAAATTATCAAATTGGTATTAAAGACAAGCTTTTTATTTTTATTAATGATTTATCAAATTTTTTACAACGTCTTATTTTTGGTTCATATTATAGTAGAAAAAATAGTTTTTAGCAAATTTGTTATTTTAAGATAATAGTTACTAAAGAGAAAGTCAAAGCAATCAATTGGCATGCGAGACCATAGAGAAGCAGGTTTAAGAAGATTGAAGCCAGAAAAATTTGATAAATTTAAATTTAATATCTTTAAAAGATGATTACAAACATAATTTACATATTGAAAATTATTATATTTTAATTATACATAAATTTTATTTTAAATAACCAACATAAAACTATTTGGTTTTCCCTTGTTACACAACTGTAATTTATATAAAATATATTTAAATAACAATATCTAAAATAATTTATCTTTATATAATTATGCCAAAATATGCACAAATATGCAAATATGCACATAAATCGCGAAATATGCACAAATATGCAAAATATGCATATGGAAATACGTCCTAGAAGCATCAAAACAAGCTAAAAACATGTTTTTCGTGCGTTTCAGACCGGCCACCCGCATTCCAGGAAAAAAAATGCATGTGAAAAAGATATAAAACCTTAAATTCGTTGTTTATATTTTTTTTGGTATATATTTTGAAGAAGTGATAGGATCGGTCGGTTTTTTCCGGTTTTGGTTTTTCCGAAAAAACCGACCGAGAAATTTTTGAGTTTTTCGATTTCGGTAAAGAATTGCTTTATTTTTTTGAACAATAATTTTTGAATAAATTTCGCTCGTTTTATTATTTGAGCCATTTTAGATATTTCATGTATAACTCTGTGTTTACAATGTTACGATAGAATCCTTGAAGTGTTAGCGTAATGCAGCATCTCACAAATAAATTATGGGTAATTTTTTTATTTAATGTTTTTCGAACATTACTTAAAGTTAAATTTTTGTAGAATAAAAATTTTTTTAGTCATGTTACACATTTAAATCCAAGAGAACCTAAAAATGCGATGCTGAACACATGTTAAATACGAAGTGAAGCAAACTATAATGTATATTAATTAACTTTTCTTCTATGCCACATAACAAAATTGCGTATTGCAGTGTCGATATTCATATTTTTAATGGAAATAATTAAATTAGTATTTGAGTTTTTATCATAAATTCAAATTAATATCTGATAGTGAATTTTATTTATTTAATTTTATTTATAATAAAATAAATTTAAATTTTAAAAAGAAATATTTTAATTTAGGCTAATCTTTATCATAGATTTGGTTCGATCGTGTATTATAGATTTTATATATTATTTCGATAAAATTAATCTTAAAATTAATATTCTTTGTTAGGAATTAATTATTTAAAATATTTTTGCCATGCTCACATATGCGATATAAGAAGTGAACCAAATTATAAAAAATGATTATTTATATTAATTTCTTTACTGTTCTCCCTTGCCTGCACATCCAAAATTTCTTGTTGAATTTCCGACATTCTAATTTTTTTACTCCTAAAATTTAATGAAAATAATTATATTAATATTTTGAATTTTTTTTTTTGATTAATTCAATTTATTTTTTCAATTAAAATTTTTTATTTTATTTTACATATATAAAAAAATTAAATAAATATTCTAAATAAAAATATTTGGTTTAATTGCTATCATTCATTATGATTTTTTTTATACAAGTCAAATTTATTATTACTCATTTCGATCAAATGAAGACCAATTGATTTGTTAAAACTAAGTATTATTTATACATATTTTCAGGGTTTTTTTCTATTCCTCCGGAATGTACTGCAATTGAATGAATGCTGAAGATGTTTAGATTTATTGGAATTTAATAATTCTTTATTTTGATTGGGCATGGTTTATTTATAATTAAATTATTTTTTTAGATTTATTTAGCAAATTTGAATTTTCTTTTAATTTTATCTCCAATATTTATAACATTGCATATATTTTTTGTCATTTATTATAATGTTTGAATATTTAACAGATAAAATATTATTAGGATAAATATATACAGTGCGGTGCAAATGTTTAGGACCACTTGGTGTTCCGGTAAAAAATGTTTCATAAAATTTTTTCTAACAATTTGATTGCAGTACATTCTTTACATGTTTTGTAGCATTTTTAATGGGCTTTCCAATGATACCAATCATTAAGCAAAAGATCGGTTCAAGCCCGAATTATAGTTAACTTTGGGTACCACACCCCATTTTCAGTGGTGCATATGTTTAGGACCACTCTTTGAATCTCAAATTTGGGAGCACAGAAAAATCTGAAATAATTCAATGCTAACATAAGCTTTAATGCTGATCAAAAAACTCCTTTACACCAACTTGACCAGGTCACTCCTTCATGGTGATCGGGACACCCCAAAATACACTGCAAATCGGGGAAATTTTTTAAAAAAATTCCTAGGGGGTTCGGAATTTTTTTCTGGAAATTTTGAGTAGATCCATTGGAAAGAGCAGAAATTTCTCTACAGTATGCAAAAAACTGTAAGTCTCTGTGACTTATACCGCTGAAGTATGGGCACTTCAATTTCAGTGTTGATCATCTCTACTGTAAAATGCACTATTTCCATAAGTAATGCAGTACTTTTTATAGACACCGAAATTGATCTACCCATACCTCAACGGGTTTAAGTCGTAGACCCATCATTCAAAAAACAAACTGGTAGAGAATTTTAAGCTCTTTCAGATGAGCATAATGGGTTTTCCAGAAAAAATTCCGAACCCCCTAGGAATTTTTTTTGAAAAGTTCCCCGATTTTCAGTGTATTTTGGGGTGTCCCGATCACCATGAAGGAGTGACCTGGTCAAGTTGGTGTAAAGGAGTTTTTTGATCAGCATTAAAGCTTATGTTAGCATTGAATTATTTCAGATTTTTCTGTGCTCCCAAATTTGAGATTCAAAGAGTGGTCCTAAACATATGCACCACTGAAAATGGGGTGTGGTACCCAAAGTTAACTATAATTCGGGCTTGAACCGATCTTTTGCTTAATGATTGGTATCATTGGAAAGCCCATTAAAAATGCTAGAAAACATGTAAAGAATGTACTGCAACCAAATTGTTAGAAAAATTTTATGAAACATTTTTTACCGGAACACCAAGTGGTCCTAAACATTTGCACCGCACTGTATTATGGTTTCCTGATTTAAAAAAAAAATTCGAATTATACTAAGAATTTATTTATCTTTTGGATACTTTATCTTCGTTCCGATTTAAATAAGATCAATTTGGTGTTTTTATTTTATTAATATATAAATATTTTATTTAATGAGACTGTTATCGCAAAATATTTTTTGAGTTTTTACAAAATGTACTTCCATCATAAATTTAAAGTATGCTTTTTATATAAAATAATTCTGAATAATACTCTTGCTAAATTAAAATCATATTGTTTATATTTTTATAATTTTTATATTTAAATGCTGCTGGATTACTTTTGTTCATGTAATAAAATTATCCCAATTGCCTTATAATTTTAATAGCAAATTTAAAATTTCCTTCTTTCGAAGTTTTTAATAATGTAAGTAATTAATTTTTTTGAAAAGGATTTAAAATAAATTATTAAAGATCAATTAAATAGAAAAATGAAAATTATATAAAAATTAAAGGCAAAGCAAAGCATAATACGGTCTTCATTTTTTAATATTTTTTTATTTTGAGGCCACAACAAAAATATTATGCCTTTAAACAATATTATCTCATTTTTAATTATGCATATATATTTTTTTGAATTTCTTTGAAACTATTATCGTCTCATTCATCCATAGGAATAAATAGATAAAGGCCACTTTATTTTTTTTAATAAAATTTATCCATCCCATCCGAAAATATATTTTAAGCATTAAAATTTTTTAAAATTTTTATTTACTCCTAAAATATATTTTAAATGATTTTATTTTTTAGCTGAAATTATAAATCCATAAATTTATGTTTATATTCTAAATAAATATGATTTTATGTTTATGATTTTATTTTTATACATTATAATAGTCTTTTTTCAAAATTTTTTATGTTTAGGTAAATGAAGTTTGCTTGGTTTAAATTGATCAAATTGCGTTCCAATGTAAAATGTTAAATAATTACTTTTAAATTTATTCAAAATAATAGAATAATGATAAGAACATGCTTTTTTATGTGCTTGCTTATTAGTCCTGTCTCGTAACATGTACCAGTTAGTGCTGCTCGAGACTCTCGGTCTCGAGTCTCGACTCGAGAAAAGTCGGGTTTTTTTGGTCTCGGTCTCGCGTCTCGGGTTTTCAGTCTCGGTCTTCGAGACTCGAGACCGAGACTTTTTTACACCCCTAATGATTGGCTTTTTGTAAATTTAAAATTAATGTATTTTGGTAACTTTTTGCTTTAATGAATCATACATATCCTAAAATATTGTTATTTTTGGATTAAATCTAAAACAAATTGCACTCAAATTTTCAGAATATTCCCCGGCGACCTATCGGCACCACCGGAGCTCCAAAATTCCCTTTATTTTTTAAATTGTCTCAAAAAACGTGCAAAAATTGCGTTTTTGGATTGATATGGTACCTAATTGAATTAAAATTAAAAAAAAAAATTTGTTAAGAAATGCGCAAGAAAATTTTTTGAAAAAAAGTCTCGGGTCTCGGGTTTTTTGGTCTCGGTCTCGGGGTTTTGGTTATCGGTCTCGAGTCGGGGTCGAGTCTCGTCTCGGTCTCGATTCTCGGGAAATTTTCGGTCTCAAGCCGCACTAGTACCAGTCAACCATGCTTCCTTCCTGCCAGTCTGATTGAATGCATTTCCTATTTGGGTAGTTTCAATTTCTGTTTTATTTTTTTAAAGAATTTATTTTAGATTAGTTTTCAATGCGCTAAATCCTTTTTATTTTAATTTTTTATTTAATTGGAATTTTTTATAAATCAATTAACGAATATCAACAATTCTATTTTTTTATCTTTAAATAACTAAAGGTTTAATTTAGATAATAAGTAAAAGATAGTAAATTATATTGCACTATATTGTAGTTAAAATTTTTCAATGCTATTCATTATGCATTTTTGTTAAAATATTTACAATGATTCTTAGAATAGAGAAGTGTTATAATTTTTAAACTTCTTCCTTAACCATAAATTGTAAAATATAAATTATAAGTATATAAATTAATTGCTTACTTATTTTTATTTAAGGAGGTTTTTATTTCAACAATTAATGCAACCCCATGATGTATTAAACCTGTTTTTTTAAATCTGCTATGAACTAGTGTTATTTCAGTTTTAAAAAATACATTGAGTTTAAAAAATATTTTTTTGAATGTTCATAAGCATTAATAAGCAGGGCTGCAAAAAATATGCAAATGCATATATTTTTTTCCTAGCTTCATAGTAGGAAAAACACTTTAAAAATCGTCGGGACTTTTACTTGCATATTTTGGGTTTTTCTGAATATTTTGCTATTTTTGTATATACATACTAAAATTAGAAAAATAGTACAACATCTCACATCATTGTGATGAATAGGGTTTGTTGTTGTAGCTTAACTTCAGTTTGCCTTTTTCTTATTTTATTTTAATTTTTGTCAGCTTTTGAAGTATTAATTTTTGTTTTTGACGTATCTGACTATTAGAAATCTTTATTTTATTTTAGGTTTCGGATTAATTAACTTTTTTAAATTTTTGTTTTCTAATATGAGTAGAAGTATCTTTACACATGTATAGAACTCCATCATGGAAAGTATGATATTTAGTGATGGCTAGCAAATCACATTTATGATAAGATTTTTTGCTTTCTTTTTTTATGTCATTTAGTTAAAATTATATTTATTTTTTTATTAAAAATTTTTTTAAGTTCTTTATAAAAATAATAAATTTTGAATATTTCTCACATCAACTTAGTATTAAGATAAATCAATTATACAAAATATTACATTTATTTTCAAGGGTATAATAGCAATTAGAATTTGGTTTATTAAATATTAATTTCATTCGTTGATTTTATTAAATTAATTTTAAAAACTTTTATATTATTTTGAATTATTTTTATTTTAAGATATTTTTCCATGTATAAGATGCTTTATAAAGAAAATCACATTAAAAATTTAGACTATTTATAAATTCGCTGGAATTGTGCGCAGCATTTTTAACACATGAACGGATTACCAATAAAGTGGACACGGTAAATGCTTCTAAACACATTGACAATGTTTCTTCATTTTTAATTAGTAATTTCGCAGCGAACAGAATTTTTAAAGTTCAAATATTTAATAAATTCGCTTAAATATTTATTTGTAGTTTACGGCAGTTTCACATTTAATTTTTATGAGTTAATTAATTTGTTTATTTCATTAATTATTTTTTATTTAACTCTCTTCGTTTATCAATTTTTTATAATTTTTAATGGCATTTTATGGACGTATGGAATCCCAACAAGGGATGCATTAAAATAAAAAAAATATATCATATATGTAAACAAAACTAAAAAGGGCATTCGATATGAAACAAAACACGAAAATTTTAAATTTATTTTAGTGTGTCGCGTAGGTTATGAAGAAGTCGCAAATCAGTCACTTTTTGCAATCGCTGCATTGTTGTTGAGTGAATTAAGCGCAAATTGTAAATGATTTAATGAAATAAATTAATCACCTTTATATTTAGGTATTTTTCAGTTATTTATGCTTTAATTTATCTTTTTAATAATATTTAACTACTGTCTTTAAAACACAAACTGAAAAGATATATTCGAATTTTTTTTTGTTTACCTAAAACTGTTATTGAAACAGCAGGTTTAAATAAATTTAAAAATCTTGTAAAAGAATTTTGTCAAAAAATAAGTACTGACAAAGGAAGGTCCCCAGGTGTCCGTGGGATTTCCAAATGAAATTTGGTGAGTGAAAAGAGCACCTATTGGTTCTTAAGAAAAATGTTTTATTTTCTGCGAAATGTCTGAGTGCCGGGATATGACGTGCCAAAGTTTTTAGTTTTTTATAACCAAAGAAAAGAAATAATTGTTTCACTAATTTACAGGTGTGTAATGGTGTAGAGGTAGTGCGTTAGTCAAAATTTTTTTTGGTCCAAGATTTGATCCTCTACATGCAAATCCATTTTAGAATATTATTATTGCTTTTTATACCAAAGTAAATTAAAAAAAAAATTATTTTTAATGAAAATTGATCACTTCTAAATTTGTTCTTTGGTTCTTTTCAGAAATGGACAAACTTAATCAAATTTCAAAAAACTAACAATCTTATCTGGCTA
>SIJG01000214.1:11846-32497 GCA_023374025.1 Heterodera schachtii
CTCAATTTTTCTTTTTTGTTTATAAAAAGTTTTTTTTCTGCACATTGCTTAAATTGTTTTAAATATTTTTCGGCTTTTTAATTAATTCCATCAACAATTTTCACATTTTTGTAATAATTTATAATTTTGTCTTTTTTTTTGCGGAATTTTAATTTTTTGCCAAAAATTAGTCTGTCTTTTTCACAAATAGGCCAAATTCATCGGCAAATGCGACGTGGCCGAGGCGCCATGCGACTGGCCAAAATGAGCGTCAAGGTCAGCAGGTCGCACAAGCCGAGCCACGCGTGGTGCTCAACATTTCGTTGGACGGGCTGAAGCTGCGCGACGAAAAGTCGGGGGTACGTCATTCTCGGCGTGTTGTTTCTTGGAGAACAACCTCCATTCAAAAAGCATTTTTTAAATTTTATGTCAGTTATTTCTGCCACCCCCCCCCCTTTTCTTGAATTTTTTAAACTTGAAAATTCGAAAAAAAATACTTTAAAAAGTTTTAATTAGGTAATTTAAAGGAAAAAAAATCCAGTGATTATGGAAAAGTTTGAACAACTTGGTAATTCATCATAAAATTTTTAGAAAAAAACGCTCAAATAAATTTAAAAATTTTTTTTTAATTTTTTATTTTCGGGGCGTGTGTTTGAAATTGCGCCAAAAGAAGGCCGCCAGATTCGTGTCCTGAGCCTCAGATTATAGTGCCTAGATAATCTGGACCAATAAATCAGCAAATAAATGCCTATTTCCCCTCTCCCATTTTAGGCGGTGTTCTACAATTTTCCGGTCGCCAAAATTTCGTTCATTGCCCCGCGGCGGATGCGCGCGCCTTTGGCTTCGTTTTCGGCACGGCGGACGGCAAACACAATTTTATGGGGTGAAAACGGCACGGACGACGTACCACGCGGTGCTCTCCATTCGGGTGGGCATTTATTTTTGCAAAAAAATAAAAAATAATTTTTTCTTGCCACGAATAAAATTTTGCAAAAATTCATACCAAGAAAAAATGTGGGGAAAGAGTTGGCTAAAAATTGAGGAAAAAACTAAAAGGATTAATATATATTAACTGGCCAATCAATAGGCGCCACATAAACCATTTTTAATCGCCAAAAAACAGTAACTTTCTTCAGCCAACTAACGGCACTGCCTGCCATATCTTTAGAAAATTTATAAAATTCAAAAGTTAGTTTCTATACGGAATTTTCAATTTAAAAAAATTTCTAGCGATTTTTTCAAAAAACCTAATCCAAAAATTTTTTAGTTGGCCTTATGCTTCTCAATTCTCGTCAAACTGTGCGATGTGTTACTCGTCTAGCTGATGTGCCATGCCAAGGGGAAGGAGCAAATGGGTCGTGTGAAGGGCATTTACACATTCCTGGACATTGACACGGACAACAACAACAACAAGCTGTACTTGGAGCTTAAAGTATATTTTTGGTGCATTACCCCCCCCCCCCCCTCCCCTTTCCCACGCCAAATTTTTTTTTTTTTTAATTTCCAAGTGGAAAAATTTCAATAATTTTTTTTTCTGTTTTAATAATTACAAAAATGTGCATATTGCCTTAAAATTTTTCACATTGTAACTAATGTAGGGATCAGCAATTTCAAAAAACATTAAAAATTTTCGACCCATGGTGGGCTTGAACCAGGGCCACCTCCAGTCAAAAAAAAAATTTTGACAACCGGTCACTGATTCCGCTTAAACGGAGAGGATTTTTTGGATGCGAAACTTTTCCATACCAATAAAATGCACATTTTTCAGTGTGCTGTGCACGACTCCGTCTCCATCCAATTGTCCGTGCCGTGCCATCCGCATCGCCATGTTCATGTTCAGCTGCGGCAACCGGTCGAATTGGTCTGGTCATCGGTTCTGCATTTGATGGTCAACGACGTTGCCAGGTCAGCCGCTAAAAAAAACCTAATTGTAAGAAAGTTAGATAACTAATTGTAAAAATAACATGAGTTGTCCCTTTGGGGCCTGGGACATGGACAAAAAAAAAAAGTCTCAGGCCCGTAGCCAGGGGGTAGGGGGGTGATTACCCCAAAACTAAAAATTTTCCAAAAAATGGCAATTTAAAAAAAAATTCTTACAAAGGGCATTAAAATTTAAAAAATTCTTGGCTCAATCACTCAATTAACAATGATGAAACAAAAGTTTTTTCAAACTTTTTCTAAAAGTGTAACATTAAAAAAGAAAAAGTTTTTCAATTTTATATAAAAATTTGGAAAAAGAATTTGTTTATTCTAACTTAAGTGACAAAAAATTTTTTTGTTATTTTGAATTTTACCGGACTCTAATTCTTTTTTTTTCTTGGCCCTAAGGGTGGGAGGATATGGCTATTTTTTTTTAAAGTCCGATATGTAAAAAATAAAAAATTCCATCCCTCCCACTGATTTTGTTTCCCTCATTCTCAGGGAGTGCAACAGTTTTGAGCAGCATTCCCACCCATTCGGAGGACGACTTCTTCACCGGTTGGATTCCATCGTGGCATTTGTCGGCACCGGCGGAAATGCCACGCCTTCATCAATTCGTGAAAGTCTGCAAAACTATCGAGCGGATGCCATCTCAGGTGGGCAGTGGCAACGAGTTTTTGTGGAATGAGAATTTTGCCAACCTAACCCCGGATTCAAAAAATTTCGAATTCTATTATGCGGTATTTGGCTTGTTTTTTTTTGCTACACAAAGGTGCCATTCTTTGGGGGTGAGTGTGTTAAACTCTAATCCCGAATTGGGGATTTGAAAGGGATAACTTCTGAAAATAGAAAATTAGAGACAAAAAAAGTTTGAAAGTCATTTCCTCCCATTCGCCCCACTTGAAAAATGAATAAAAATGTTTATGCAGTGGGGCGGACTCGAACCTCCGTACGTTTCTGCTTACATCTAACAAATCCCACCGAGCCAAAATTCACTCATTCTATTTTAATTGGAGCAAACAAAAAATGAATGTCGATTTTCAATTAGATAATTAGTATTGCTTTTTCCAGGTGTGCTTTCGCTTGTCCGTGCCATTTTTGCCCTTTGGTTGAGCGAACTTTGGCAGTGCCAGCGACAAAAAGGACAACGAGAAGAGCACAATCGAAGTGTCGCCGTGTGTTTCTGGTAAGTGCCACCGCATGAAAATGCGATTTTTTTTAAAAGTTTAAAGCACCGGGTCCTGATCAGTTTTTGAATCAGTTAACAATTAATTGAATGTTAAAAAAAACATTCTGTTTTCTCTGGAATTTGAACCCAGGGCCTGACAGATCGAAAATTTTCAAAAAAAAAAAAATTTTTTCTGTATAACATGGTAGAGTTCTTTATAAAAATATGTTTTCATGATATTTATCTGCTTATTAAGCTTCAAATATTTTTTTTTGAAAATTTGATTAACAAACCGATCGATTTATTACAGTAATTAAAATTGTTTAGCGCATAAACAACGGACGGTCGATCAGTGTGGCGGTGAAACATTTTGCTGATGATTGGTGGTGGTGATGAACAACAACAACAGCATCAATTGACCAGTACGGCTTGGACAGCACATTCCAACTGAACGGACGAAAGGAGCAACGCAGTGGCCAAAAAAGGTGGTCTTAAATTACTATAATTAGTGATTAATTGTAAAAATTAATTTTTGGATCCCGAAGGTCTTAAATTACTAGGTCGTTGCATAAAAAGGGCGCTTTGTAATTTTGAGTGAAAAAACTCGAAAGGTTGGTGTGGGAAAAATCTGCTTTTTTGCTATTTGATAGCCCTATCTGTCCGCTACAAAATCGCATTAAAAGGGTTTGATCAGCTTTTCAAACTGGCGAGAAAAAAATTCATGAACCAGTTTGGGTCGAAATTGCCCAAAACGGTTTTTCGGGTTTTAGACCCATTTACAGACCAGAAATTCCGGGGTTTAGACCCCCGTCTAATTGCCCTGTATATTCCGTATCGAATACAAAAAACCGCATCCGGATTCATCAACTCTTTGATTTTTTATGATTTTTTGAATGTTAATTTTTTGCCGATTTTTAATCAATTTTACAGCAGAAAAATGATCAAAATTTCCAAAATTACTGAAGAAAAAAGACAACATATTTCTCGTTGTTTTCAAGCCAAAGTTCAAAAAATCATAAAAAATCAAAGAGTTGATGAATCCGGATGCGGTTTTTTGTATTCGATACGGAATATACAGGGCAATTAGACGGGGGTCTAAACCCCGGAATTTCTGGTCTGTAAATGGGTCTAAAACCCGAAAAACCGTTTTGGGCAATTTCGACCCAAACTGGTTCATGAATTTTTTTCTCGCCAGTTTGAAAAGCTGATCAAACCCTTTTAATGCGATTTTGTAGCGGACAGATAGGGCTATCAAATAGCAAAAAAGCAGATTTTTCCCACACCAACCTTTCGAGTTTTTTCACTCAAAATTACAAAGCGCCCTTTTTTATGCAACGACCTAGTACTATAATTAGTGATTAATTATAAAAATTAATTTTTCGAACCCGAAACCAATGATTTCGGTACTGACAATGAGTCGTTGTTTTGCTTTAACCTAAAAAATCCCAAAGTGGAAAAGCACGAAATTTTTCTTAAAAATATATCCCTTATTACAATCATTAGGGTGGCCAAATATGAATAAAACTCGAAAATTTTATTGCACAGCCCAAGGGGATAAATATGTGAAATGGACTTAAGGTGTTAATTTATAAAAAAGTGAATTGGTCTTTTTCGCAATATTTTAAATATTTCCATTTTTTCCTTTTAGCAAAGCCACGTGAAAAACATGCGCTGGTACGGCACACGTTCCGTCAACTGAACAATGTGACGTAACCGACTTAACCAATCACTTGGTTAGTACTTCCTCCTTGGTAACAAAAGACACGAGAAAATTTTTAATTTTTCAACGTCAAATAGTCGAGACTTACGACTTTTGCAAAAAAAAAAAAAATTTTTTGTCTATTGAAAAAAATTACTTCCGTCCCGTCCGAAATTTTTTAAAATTTTTCTTGAGGTTTTTGAATCACAAAATGGAAAGAAATAATGAGAAATTCGCCCATATGTCATGTGGGTCTGAAACATTGAAAAGCTGCACTCCTGGTGGTCCCAAATCTGCCCCTCACCAAAAAAAATTTTTTAAACGCATGGATTTTTGCGTTCTTCCACCTGCATAAAATTTGGATTGGGATTTTTTGAAGTAAAAAACAGAAAAATTCGCCCCACCTGGGTGGGTCCGAACCCATGCCGTTTTGTAGTTTAGTCTTGGAACAACTGACCTTTGGGCACTGATGTTTACCATGCTAATCGCATTTTTCTTGTTTAGTTGTCATCCCGGTACACTTTGGCCCAAAGCAGCTGAAGAAAGCCAATTCCAACAACAGCAGCAACAAACACAACACAATAGTTTTTGCGGTCAGTTGGGGTGGGAGTGTTTTTGCAAATTGGTTTTTGAAAAAATTGGGCCGGGGAAAGTTTTCGTCGGCATTTTTCCCATCCCTCTCTCTCTCTTTTTTCCCCTTTCCAAGGCTTCTCAACGTGTTGGCTGCTGTGTTCCACGCATCCGACGACACAACATTTGCTGGCGATGAAGATGACAAATTGGTCGTTCCCCCCCCCCCCCCTCCACCACCCATTTTTTGTTTTGATTCAATCCAATTTTCGATCACTTTTTTTTCGATTTTTTGATCACTTTTTTTTCGGTTTTTTTAAACAAAATCATCTTTTTCAAACAAAAGTCATTTCGTCCAAGTGTCAATTGTGGTCCTAAAGAGGACCGTTTGGGATAGTTGTTGTGCCGCCGCCGCCCTCCGCTCACTGCTCCTCCCACGGCAAGCGCATGAACATTTCCGCCAGCAGCTGCCGCCCCGTGCCGACGAACACTGCCGTCACCTCATGCGTGTCCGCCGCCGGCAACGCCTCCCACTGCTCCCGGTCCTGCGTCGCCAGCACCAAGCGGGTCAGGCGAGCCTCGCGTGCTCCTTGCGCCTTCGCCGCCAGCAAACCGACGCCGAACAGAAGGTCGGTGAAGCCGTCGACATTGACGGAGACCGCAGTGTCGGATCGACAGAGGCGGTTGGTCAGCAAAGAAACGACGGCGCACAGGACGGCGCCGCTTCCGGAGTGTCCGCGGACGTGGGCGTACGGCCAGTGCCTGATGGCGAGGGGCGGCAGATGGTGAAGGCCAAGCAGCATCTGGGCACGTTCAAGGGCACTCACGTAGCCCATCCGCGCGTCGTTGTCGTGAGGGAAGGTCACGGTCAACGGCCGCGCGCCAACCCTCCTGCACCGGTAGACCGTGTAGACGGCGGTTCTACCTGTAAACGGGAATTATGCACTTTTGTTAGACAATAGTTCTGAACTTGTTCAATACATGTCCCTGTTCGTATATGCATTTGATAAATAAGAAAAAACTAAATGGCACATTTCGCATCAGGAAATTGATTTACCGGACACAGGAGCGTTGGCACCGGCGGGCTGCGTGCTGAACACGCCTAGCGCCAATCCCGGCCCATTGGGCTTGCGGTTGACGTGTTGGTCGTGGTCGGCACGGTGCTTGCGCCGGATGTGCTGCCGCAAGTTCTTGAGCCGGTCCAAGCCGTAGCTTTTGGGGCAGTTCATGCGGCTAAAATAGTTGATAATCACGTCATTCCGGTGCAATCAAATTTGTCCACAATTCTTTCGGTACTCGAAAAAATGTCTTACTTGCAGCGGAAGGCGACGTCGGTGGCGAAGGCATTTGGTTCCATCATTTTAGAAAAATGTCAGAAAATGCAAAAGAAATTTGAAAAAAAAATTCAAAAACAAGATACTGGTAACAAAACATTTCGCCAATTCAATTCGCCAATTTCAATTGCATACAAATGACAATTCGGAGATTCAATGCATTAGCCGAAAATGGTGGAATTGGCGTGCCCATTTTGAAAATGCCGTCAAAGAAGGATATGGAGAGACATGGCAACAAACAAAACCCAAATTCTAAGCACCATTTATTAATTCGTGATCACTGATCAATTTCAAATTTGGTGTTAGTCAATTGTGACCAATTGGAATCGCTACAAATTGATGTGTCGGTGATGGTAAAAAAATGTTGATTCGTACGAATATGAGTCTCAATTTTTGAAGTCACCCATCCATCTATGATTTTTCATCAAGCATATGATTTTTTTTTAATTTTATAATGACATGGAAAACCCATTCTGAGGATTTTGGGGTCGCTGATCACGAAGATGGCATTCCTTTTGCCCATTCTAAAATCGGGCACGAATTGGCGAAAAGCCGAGTAGTCAAACAGTATGCTTCAATCTGTTCAGGATTAATGTATCATTGTTCATAGATACTTATTACTAAATGCTATTTCGATTAATCGATTCTGATAACCAATTAAACCAATTCCGAACCCCGACCCGATTTCGAACAAAAAGTCGAGAATTTATTTTTCACCAAGTTTTATAAATTCGTCTTATGATTTCAAAGATTTTTGTTTTTCCTTTAGTTTTGAACTGAATATTTCATTTACTTCAATCAAATCCATCAACCAAATAACTCATTTACAGTGCGTTGTAACTTGTTGACTTTGAAATCTCTTATCTGTTAACATAAATGATTTTCAACATTTTTCACAAAGCTTATCATTTTGAATGTTTTGGATGCCGAATTTTACAGAATTTAGTCGGGAAATAGGCATTTTTGAAGCATTAAAAAAAATTTTGTTCGGTGATGCCAATGCCAAAGTGTCGTCTGGATATTTTGAGGATTTTGGCTTGATTTGTTAATAAATTCTTCATCAAAATAGGCAAATTTATGAAATTCTGGGCTAATCCTCGTACCATTCATTCATATTTTTTCGGCATTTTAAAGTGCCAATTTTTTTTTGGCTCTCCTAAGGAATTGGGGATTGGTTTCTAATTTATTTATTTTTATTTTCTACTAAAATTTGATATCTTTGATTCTCAAAAGGTGCTGCATTGATCTAAATTTTTTTTTATCATTGACCAAAGGGAGGAGGTTCGAGTCCGCTGTGCAACATGAATTTGTTTTATTTATTTTTGTACAAAAATTTTAAAAATGAGATTTTTGGAAATTATTTTTAGAGGTTTTTGGCAACCAAATTGGACAATCTTGATATCATTCGAAGGCTCTTGATGAGGAGAAGCTTTTTCTAAGCAAATGTTAAGCAATTTGATAAAATAGAAAAAAGATATGGGTGTTCTAAACTTGTAACTTTTGAGTTTTAGCACAGACATTAATAAATCAGCACAAAATAATAAAGAATTTTTTTCTCTATCGATATGCAAAATTTGGTGAGGATTTAACAAGTAGGAAAAAGTTAATCAGGATGAAATGAATGTTGTTTTTCATAATAATAAAAAATTAGATAGTACGCCAAAAGGAGACAAAAATTAGAGAAAAAAAGATAACGTTTTTCTCTGGCACTCTCTATTTATTGGTACACATCTCTTTTTTTGGGATGGTGTGTAGAAGAAGTTTGTCCAAAAACATTTGCTTTCTATTTCACAATTCATAAATGCTCAAATGTTTATTCGACTCTGAAATTTAATTAGATATTTATTCAATTTATCTTTTATCAAAAGGCATGATAAATTTCAAAATTAATTTTATTTAATAAGTAAAATGATATTTGAACTGATTTTTTTCTCCACTGCTCATTTGGACAATTTGTGTCACCACACTTTGCCGACAATTCTCACTAATCTCAATTTATTGGATTCAATCCAGATAATTTCCCCACGTATTTATTTGGGTAATAGTGTAGTTTGTCCCCCCCCCCCCCCTTTTTTTTGAAAAAAAAATTTCGAAAATTTTATTGTCACAAAAACAAATTTCCTGGGGTTTTCGAGGTCGCTGATCACGAATCCGGCATCCATTTCGGTCAATTCCGAATCCCAGACCCGAACTCGAACAAAAAGTTGAAAACCCAAATTTTTGAATTTTGGTTCTAAATCGATTTAATGACCTTTTATTGCAAGGTTTGTGGTTTTCAGAATGTTTCCACGTATTTCACCATTTTTAAACCAAAAATGCAAAATTCGAAAAAAAAATTTTCAAAAAAGGGGGGGGGGGAGACAAACTACACTATTACCTTTATTTGTTTCGGCTTTCATTTAATAGGATTAATTTGTTTGAATTTTTGCGACTTTTATAGCAAAAATGATTGGTTTAAGCAAAATATGTGCCAAAACACCAAAATACAGTCAGGTGCAATTGTGACGAAGTAACCTGACAAAATATTTTATTTCCTACATAGTGCTCCTGGTAACAAAGGCTTAGCTTGGTGGTAGACGGCTTGGCTTTTTACTTCAGTGATCATTTTTCATATTAAAAAAAGAAACAAATTTAAAAAATCCCTCGTGTTGGGTTCTTCGACTTATTTGACAAATTTTTAATACCCTCGTGTTGGGCTTTTCATCATTCGCCTTATTTTTTCCACTTTTACAAACGCGGTCGCGTCCCACCCCTGTAAGGGCCGAAATACACATTTAAATTTTTGATTTTGATCGACTTATGTATAAAAACATAAATACATATTTGGGCTTTTGTCACAAAAACATATCGCACACAATTTTGATTTGTAAGGAAAATGTTTATCTGAGCTCCCAAACTCAAAAACACCCAAAACCACTTTTATAGGTTTTCTTATGCGCTGAAAACGATAGAACAATCAAAATTTTGGCGCGCTCTCAACTTTAAGCCGGTTTTTGAACCGGTTTAAAACTCGAAAAATCGAGGAAAAAGGAGGCCTCCTGACCTTTCAAAAGGGTCAAACCCAGGAAAATTTGGTATCATTCGAAAGCTCTTGACGAGCTTAGTCTAAAATTCAGGGAATTGAGTTAAACGGACGCCATCAGACAATGATAGGTTTTTGAACCGGTTCAAAATCAATGAAAATTTGGCGCAACTACAAATTAAAAAAAAATTTTTTTTTGCTTATTGCGCTAAAAAACCGCCGCACACTCGACTACGGCGGCCAGTAGGTGGGGCGAGACTACGGGCTACGGAAGAAGTCCGCGCGTGATCCGCAGGCGGTTGACTGCGGGGGCCCGAAGGGCCCCCGCAGTCAACCGCCTGTGGCGCTCGTCAGACGTCTTCCTCCGCCCTCCGTCTCGCCCCACTACTTGCTCCGTCTTCGCATGCTCCCTTTTGCGAAGTTTGCTTTTTAAAATATTTTTTACCCATCCGTTTTTTTGGTACTGAAGTGTCCATTTCCACTGGGACTGAGTTGTCCCAATGCTCAGATGGCGTCGGTTCGAATTTATACCTTGTTTTTTAGACTTAGCTCATCAAGAGCTTTCGAATGATACCAAATTTCCTGGGATTTTGACCCTTTTGAAAGGTCAGGTGCCTCCCTTTTCACTCAAATTTTCGAGTTTTAAACCGGTTCAAAAACCGGCTTAAAGTTGAGAGCGCGCCAAAATTTTGATTGTTCTATCGTTTTCAGCGCATAAGAAAACCTATAAAAGTGGTTTTGGGTGTTTTTGAGTTTGGGAGCTCAGATAAACATTTACCATATTTTTATTGCCGGGATTTTAAAGTAAAATTTTCAAAGACAAAAAAGACGAGTTTAGCAAAATCAGAGCTCGGATTCGTGATCAGCGTATTTTTTTAACCATAGAAAGTGATTTGGTAAGAAATTTTTCATATTTTTTTTCCGTCGGGACACAAATTACGAAGGATTCCCCGCATTTGATACGCTCAGATAAGCAAGAAAAAAGCATTTTCCGCGGAAATACTTTGGTTTGCCCCCCCCCCCTTTTCGAGAAATTTTTTTCGTTTTCAAAAGTCATGAAAACATGTCTCCATGGGTTTTCGGAGTCGCTGAACACGAATCCGGCATCCATTTGGACCAATTCCGAACCCCGGACCCAAATTCGAACTGAATTTCACATTTTTGTTTCAACTTTGTTTGAACACATGGAAACGAACTAAAAATCATTAGTACTTCAATAAAAAGTCATTTTAAACCATTTTTTGGCCAAAATGGAAAATTTTCATGACTTATAAAACAAACAAAAAATTTTCAAAAAAAGGGGGAGGGGGGACAAACCAAAGTATTACCAAACATTTTGGTTTAAGTGTCCTTAGTCTGAAAAAATCTTTAAAAAGAAAAGTACAATTCATAGCTGATATTAAGTCGATTGGATGTAAAACTGAAAAAGAGCCATTTTTCCTTTCCGATGCAAAAATTACAAAAAACAAAAATAATCACCTAAAAGTATTCAAACGAAAGAATCAACAAATAAATGTGTTGAGCAATTGTCAGATCACTTTCCATTCATAATGATCGATCAGAATTTCCCATTTCTTAATTTCATTCACTTTTTCTCTCACTGTCCGCTGTTGAATTATGTAACTGGCCGAAGAATTGGTGGCACGGAGAAATGCTTAAACATTTTGGAAACCAAAAGCAAATAGCAGCATCTAATCCAACATTTTACGAAAATGTAGCCACACCTCTTTGAAATTGTTGATAAATTTAATGGTTCTATACATATAAGCAGAACAACTAATTGTTTCGGCTGCCCATCTTTTGTCGGAGTGTTCAACCATTTGGACAATGCTTGGCCAGCAGTTGCATGAAAATATGGCCACACCTTTTGAAATCGTTGACCCATTCATTGATTCCTTCCGTATAAGTACAACTCAATTGCTTTGGCTTTCCATCTTTTCTCGGAGTGTTCAACCATTTGGACAATGCTTGGCCAGCAGTTGAGTTTTGCCCATCATCACCAATTTCTTCGATCAACAAATTATCAGGATGGATTGAATCCAATTGATTGAGATCAGTGAGAATTGTCGGTGAAATGTGACGATGCAAATCGTAGAAATATGCGCTACTGCTGGGAAGAGTCAAATGACGAATGTTTGGCGCAAAAAATGAGCCAAATTTCACAGGCAAAAACTTCCCAAATTGGCTGGACAAAGCCGTGACTTTGCCGGTAAACACACAAAGTTTAGCTTCTCCCAACCCAATGACTTTTTGAATATTGATTGGTCACCAAATTGTCAATTCTCTTTTGCCATCGAAATGTTTGTCCACCAGCGCATTGAAACGTGGCGAAATCAGTGCCAATTTGAGGCCGAGTTGAGCATGGTCAAAAGATGGGAGAATGTACATCAAAATGTCGTTGCAACCCAACTGAAATTGCCAAAAATATGTTGAAGCGGTCTTAAAAACGAATTCATAAACCAATAATTCTCTCACATTTTACTCAAAATTCGCTTATTCATTTTCATTGCCACGCGGAGACTTCGCCGTTTTCCAAAAGTCACAAATGAACCCAACGGTTTCTGTTGGTCCGTTGCAGAAATGGGGCGGTGCTTGGTGGAGGAAAGTTTTTTCTTTTTTTTTACAAATTAGCCTAAAAAGGAAAATTTTTAAAAATTTGCACAAAAATTAAGCGTGGAATTCTTTTTCATCCTCATTTATAAATTCATGTGAAATCTGAATTAACAATCAAAACAGAACAACTTGCAATCTCTATCATCCCATTTTTTGGCCTATTAAAACTAGAGATCGGATACGGGCAGGATCCGTATACGGATTTTTACGGATCCGTAGTCCGTAATCCGTATTTTTTTGGCCGATACGGATTTTTTACGGACTACGGATTTTACGGATTTTTAATCCGTAATTTGTAAATTTTTTTTAAAAATGAATTTCGTTTTTCAATTTTAAATTTTTTACGAACTTGGTTTTGTAAATTTTTCAAAATTATAAATATTTTTATGAATAATCATCCGATGCAGAATTTGTTTCTCTATTTGAATGCAAAATTTGCTGTGATTCCGCAGGGAAACGGACAATGGTAAAGATTATGGTTCCCAGTTTTAACTGATGCCTTTTATTTGCAGCCAAACCTTTTTTTTGCATTTGGAATAAATCTATTGGAACTACTGATTTTTGACCACAAATGATGATTTTTGTTCGCAAAATGATGATTTTGAAATTTTACATTTGACAACCCTGGCATAATCTGCTGTTGTTTGAATAATTGATAAATTTTTCAAAAATTTACTCACTCAAATTATCAGACACAATCAATTTTTTTAAATAATGGCGGCGAAGAATTCATTTTTGTACGGGGGAGAACCGGCCGCAGCGAAGTTGTGTCATAAAACTATCTAATAAGATTTAGAATAATGTTTTAGGAATTAAAAATAATAATTGTTGATAATTCTTTTTTTGAAAGAAATAAATGTCACGAAATGGCCAACATTTGCATCAAATTTTGAAAATTTTGTGGAATTCTGAAGACCTGTGAAATCTTTTGGGTTTTTAAGGGATTTTTTAAGGAAAATTAGCAGAGACAATATTTTTTAATTTAAAAGTCAAGGTCTTCATTAAAAAATGGAGATTTTTCGGAAAATTATTGACCAATCCCGCGGGATCCCGCGGGATTGGTAAAAGGGTCGGGAGGGATCCCGACTCGGATCCCGATGAAATCCCGATCCCGATCAATCCGATGAATTTAAAAATCGCTCGGGACGGATCCCGAGGTCGGGATCCCAATCCCGTCCGGTCGTTAATGAACAGTAACTCGGAAAATGCATATATGTTATATAGCATTGGATAGAGCAGGGTCGGCTTCCATTCTGAATTTAATTTCATGCCATGGGGCCTTAAAAACTGAATTTTTAGGAAAAAAGACCCATTTCCCACTTTTTACATTTTTTAAATTATTCCACAGCTTTGACATTTGATTTGTTATTGCTTATTTATGTAAAGATAAATTTAAAACTTTTTTCATTGTTACAACCGAATACAAATTTCGAACTTGCAATTTTGCAAAGTTATTTAAATTCTAATCCATTTTCTGCATTTTCAAATGAAACCGGCCACGGAGTGTTGATCAACAATTTCTCATATAAATTCGTTCACTTTTTTTAAATTTTTTCATTTTTTCTCATATTTGAAGAAAAAGCTGCTAAGTTAAAGAGAAAATTTTGAGAGACGGTAGAAATTTTTTGCTGGGGATTTTTGGGCTTTCTGATTACGAATATGGCATTCATAAAATGGCTTCGGGTTTTTAAAAATTTTTTTGTTTTGTTATCGTAAAAACGGATGCCATTTTGTGACCAGCAGCGACCCTGTATACCTGTCCCAAAATATCTTTATTAATCTTCGGCCTAGATTTTCGCGTTTCGGGCCAAAACGAATCGGGCCAAAAAAAGTGTCCTTCTTCCTGTTTTTAGTACTTACTAATTCTTTGCAGAAAAAAACGACAAATTCTATCTATGATTTTTTTGTTTTTGAGTTTTTTTTCGAGACACTGAGTAATAGAAAAAATGTATTAAATTTTGGTTTTATTTTGAGCCTTCATCAAAAATAGTTAAAAATCCTCAAAAATATTATTGCGTTTTAACAAAAACGAATCGTCCTCTGAATATTTCTGTCCCGACGGTATTGGCACTTGCACTGCGCCACTGAACCGTATTTTTAACAGGCCAAAGGATTTTCAAAGTATTTGGGCACAAATTTTGGCTTGAAGGGAGTGCCGCCCCGCGGGCGACGCAGCCATCGCCTGTTGAAATTTTTGAAATTTGGCAGCACTTTGTGCCGTCCGTTCTCAATACTGTGCCGTTCCTTTCTCCTTGGCTGGTGCCATTGTGCTGTTGGTGCGGCTCAAAGTGTGGTTACAAACTGTCCACGGACAAATAGTCCCGGATGACTAACTGTCCATGGACCAACAATCCCGCATCAAGCAGTTCAAATCGGGGGTTTTTCCTGCAAAATTTCAAGTCATTCTGACAACTACGAATCGAATAGGAAAATCAGCATTTTTAAATTCAGTGAAATCTATGTGCATATAATTGGATGCCCTACTGATTACCATTTTTTGTAAAAATGGGCCAAATTTTACGGACAAAAATTCTACATAGACTTTAAACTTTTTAATAGATACCAAGAAATTCTCAAACAAAAAATTTGGAAGAGCCAAATTGCTCGAATCAATGGAAATAAGTCATTGCTAGTGTTACCATTTTTAGTTTTTCACTGTTTTTTCCTGATTTTTGAGCTCCGAAACGCACGAAAATTTTTTTTCAGTTGTGCTACTTTCAGTTCTTCATTTTATCATGAATTTTAGGCAAAAATCAAATATAATAACATTTAAATGACAAAAGTCGGACATTTCGGTCACATAACCACTTCAATAACCAAAAAATTCATTTTATCTTTTTCTTATCATCCGGCACAATTGGACAACGCCCAACACTAGTCCAGACGCACACGGCTTTGTTGTCGTCTCCGTGCGCACTGTTGCACTGATTTGGCAGTTTGTCACGATGGGAAATTGCGGGTAAGCATTTTCTGGCACAACGGACAATTTCGGCATTCTTCGGCGCCCTTTTGGATTTTATTGTTCTTTTCAGTTTCAATTCGGTTTTGCCATCGAAATGTTCTAATTAAGTAAATATTTAAAAAGCGAATTAAATTGGATAAATCACCGCTTTGATTGGTTCCAAGAATGGCAACATTGGAATGTTGAACAACTTCGGTAAATTGTCGAGATGAGGCGTGGAGTACACGCCCAACAGTAGTCCAGGCGCACTCGGCTTCCTATTTGTCAAGTGGTTGTTGCGTCTCCATGTGCACTGTTGATTTGCCAATCGAAATGTTTGTCCACCAAAACGAGGAGAAACCGTGCTAATTTGAGGCCGAGTTGAGAACGACCAAAAAAGGGAAAAATGTCCATCCAAACATCAGTGCAAATCAGGGCTAAACGTAATTACGAATTACGGAAACTACGGCCTTTTGGAGTTACGCATTACGGGTTACGGATTTTTGGGATATTCTGTAATTTTGATCAGTAACTGGCTTTTTTAGATTATTTTTATTGACGATTTTTTGTAAAATTATTTTTTATACATAAAAAGAATTTTTTTTTTCTATTTTTATTGAAGGCTGCCCATATTTCGATTTCATCTTACTTATTCTTGGTAATTTGTATTATTATAACACATAAAAGGGGGGGGGGCAGGAGGCTAGCAAAGGGGAAAATAGGAAATGCCTAAAAAATTTGGCTATCTTTTAACATTTAAAATTCTGAAAATTTTTCCTCGGAGGCGCTTATCGGCACCGCCCGCCACAAAAACTCATAATTATTTTAAATATAAAAAAAGTCGTCAAAAACCAGAACAATCTTTTTAATTTTGCTTTAAGGGCTTCTAAAATGGTGAATTATTGAAAATTAATTAAAAAAAAATTGAAACTTTAGACCACAGCTCTGAACGTAAGTTATTCTTAACCAATTTTAGATTGGGTTTTTTTATATACAGTCATGGTCATATGTTTATGATCACTCTCTATTTGGCTAAAAATCTTTTGATAAAAGCCGAAGATAAACAGATAAAGGCACAGTCTCTTGGCATTTTTTGTGGGCTTTCTAATGATATAATTTAATTTTTGGAATAATGATTAATAATAAAATTACACTTGAGTAGACGAACATGCCTCCCATTTTAGGTGGTCATATGTTTATGATCACTTTTTCAATTATAATAAATCAATATTTTATGGGTCAAAAATTCTGAAAAAACTCATTGCTAACTTAACTTTTTATGCTGATCAAAAAGTTGTTTACAGCAAATTGATCAGATCACTCCTTTATGGTGATCTGGAAGGTCAAAAATGGCTTGAAATCGGGAAA
This sequence comes from Heterodera schachtii, assembly GCA_023374025.1. Lineage (NCBI taxonomy): Eukaryota > Metazoa > Nematoda > Chromadorea > Rhabditida > Heteroderidae > Heterodera > Heterodera schachtii. The sequence goes on from SIJG01000214.1 coordinate 28,461, forward strand.
ATATTTGAAAAAATCCTAGGGGGTTGGAAAAATTTTTCTGGAAAAAATCAGCATATACATCTGAAAGAGCACAAAATGCTCTACAATATGCTAGAGATGAGCGACATCCAAATTGAAGTGCCTATACCTCAACAGGTGTAAGTCGTAAACTCATAATTCAAAAGACAAATCGATAGAGAATTTTGTGCTCTTTCAAATGGGCCTACTCAAAATTTCAAAAAAAAAAAAAATTGAAGTGCCCATACCTCAGCAGCTTATAAGTCCTAGAGACTTGCGGTCTTTTGCATATTGTAGAGCATTTTGTGCTTTTTCAGATGTATATGCTGATTTTTCCATAAAATTTTTCCAACCCCCTAGGATTTTTTTTTAATATTTTCCCGATTTCAAGCCATTTTTGACTTTCCAGATCACCATAAAGGAGTGATCTGATCAATTTGCTGTAAACAACTTTTTTGATCAGCATAAAAAGTTAAGTTAGCAATGAGTTTTTTCAGAATTTTTGACCCATAAAATATTGATTTTATTATAATTGAAAAAGTGATCATAAACATATGACCACCTAAAATGGGAGGCATGTTCGTCTACTCAAGTGTAATTTTATTATTAATCATTATTCCAAAAATTAAATTATATCATTAGAAAGCCCACAAAAAATGCCAAGAGACTGTGCCTTTATCTGTTTATCTTCGGTTTTTATCAAAAGATTTTTAGCCAAATAGAGAGTGATCATAAACATATGACCATGATTGTAAAAATATTATAAATTAAAATTTTTTTTGAAAATAACGGATTACGCCAAAGCCCTAGTGAAAATCCAACTGAAATGTGGAAAACTATATTAAGGGATTGGTATTAAGACGAAAATTCGTAAATATAACTCAAAAAATTCTCACATTTTCCTCAAAATTCGTTTATTCATTTTCTGTGCCATGCGAACATTTTGTCGTTTCCCAATTGATGTCACCAGTGAACTCATCGGTTGCTGCTGTTCATGTTCACCAATTGCGGTAAACCGACGGTGTTTGAAACGGATATTTTTTCTTTTTTATGTCGGGCGGTGCCATCAAAAATTAATTTTGCTAAATGGAAAAAATGTTATCAAATTTTAGATTTTAAATGAGCATTGTACAGACAGTTAAGGTGCCACAATGAAAAACTAATTTTAACCGAATAATGTGTGCATTTTGTGAAATTTGGGAATGCCACGGCATGACCTCCACTCATACACACAACAGTTGCACCCAAAAATGTATTTCAGATTCAGATTTGGGGCAATTGTGAAGGTTATTTGTACCACAAAAAAGAATAATTTCCAAAAAACATTTTTATGGCTTATATGATGCACTGAAGTGCCTTATGGTTGTCACGAGTTTGGGGGGACAATTTAATTATTGCGCATTAATACAAAAAAAAGTTACAAAGAACTTTTGCGAGCTGTACTATCAAATAGATAAAGCATTAAAAAAATGAAAAGCACGATTTTTGAAAAGGTCAGAGAACAATTAATAAAAGTACCTATTATGTCTACCATCATCAGTCCATTACACACTCTTTTTCTTTAACTTGTGTATGTTCCATACTATTTTTCTGTTTTTCATTTCTTTTCACAATGACATCTTTGTAATAGAGAAAGTATAAAGAAAATATTGTGTGGCAGACATTCGGTCATACACAGACAGACACAATGTTCTGTTGAATTTGGGCTCACTTTGCTTATTTTATTAAGTGAACTTGTAATTTTGATTAAAAAAACCTATTTCATCAAATTTATACCAAAAACCCGAACTTTTTTCAAATATCGAACAATAATAACCTGCTACATAATATGTAGGGTTATAAATATGGATTATAACATATTTTTTCTGCGCATGTGCTATGAGAGGGCTCAAAAATAGCATTTCTGCGTTAAAATTTTTTGATTTGGTGAAGGTTTTTAGTCCATATAAATCCATATTTTTGGTTTTTTAGGAATAAATCCATATTTCGCTATTTTTGTGTTTTTAGTCCATATTTCGCCATTTTTGCGTTTTTAGTCCATATTTTGGCCATTTTTGGCAAATTTTCATAAGAAAAATGCAAAAAAGCAAAAAATACACCCCTAAAGATCGACTTTTTTGGAAGTTTGTAAAAATACACCCCCTAAAAAAAGAATTTTTTCGAAATTTCGGAAATATTTTTAGTTTTTTGTCCACTTCCGAAAATTTTCGCTGAAAACAGAATGAGGTTATTACAAAATTTTGGTTGTATTTGATTCGCAATTGTGAAGCTAAAATTTAATAAAAATCGGCATTTTTAAAATGTTAAACCCATTTTTTGGCTGTTTTTAGTGTATTTTTAAGTCTGTTTTAACAAATATTGAATATAAATACATTTTCGGAATTTTTTATGGTTTAAAAGATATATTTTGGCAATTTTAGTCCATATTTTGGTCCATATTTGGCCATTTTTGAGGTTTTTAGTCCATATTTCGGGCTTTTTTAGTCCATATTTTATGTCCATATTTGACGTTTTTAGTCCATATAATTTATAACCCTAATAATATGTAATTAGTAGGGCTTCTTTTTAGGCACAAAAAATCCGAAATAGGCACCTAAAAAGGCAGAAAAAATCGCAAAATATGCATCAAATAGGCACAAAAATCCTCAAAAGGCACTAAAATCTGATCACTAGGGCCCGGATTCTCAGTTTTTTAACTATTTTTTCTACGGCTTTATTTCGACGAGAAATGCATGAAAAACACATTTATTTGTATCTCGGTAATCTAAGAATCGACCTCAAAAAATTTCAAAAAATCACGAAAATTGCACCAAAAATCAGCCAAAAACCCACTTAAAATAAAAAATTTCAAACAAATTTGGTATCATTCGAAAGCTCTTGATGAACTAAACCTAAAAATTTGGGAATGAAGTCAAGCCGAGGCCATCTAGCGCTGGGCAACTTAGTACCAGTGAAAATGAACACTAGTACGAAAGAACTAAAGGATGAACAAAAATAAGACGGAGCAAGTAGTGGGGCGAGTGGAGAATTAAATTTCCTATTTTTTATTCGAATCCGGGTTCGGGTTGCGGAATTTGGCCAAAATGGATGTCATAACCCTTTTCAGCGTCCTCTAAATCCCTCAGAAATATGTTTTCCTTGTCATGTATGAATTTCGAATTTTTGTTCGAATTCGGGTTCGGAATTTTGGAAAATAAATGTCATATTAGTGAGCAGCGCCCCAAATACCCCAGAAAAGACTTTTTATTTGAAAATTTCAGGGGGGGGGGGGATCACAAAACGGAAAAGTACCAATTTCATGATTTAATCAAGGAAAATTAAATCTTTTATTTCAATAGAATTTTGTCTATTAATCCAAAGTGCGGATCGAAATTTTTCAAAATAAGAACATCAAGGCCAAAAAATATGATTTTAGGGTAAAAAATAAGAACATTTAACAAAATTTGCTTAAATCGCTTGTATAACACTTTATTCAATTAATATAGCATCAACTTTCGTATTTTCGCCTCCAATTATCATATTTAATGATTTTGGGCGTGTAACTTTGATCTAAAAACAGATTTTTAACAAATTTTTTGCGGCGCATTTTTCCAAGAAATTTGAAGAACGGGGGGAAGGGAATGGGTTCGGCGGTACCGATAGGCGCCGTTGGGGAAAATTTTGGAAATTTGAATGCAATTTGTTAACAAACCCAATTTTGGTGATTCTTGAGCTAATTTTAAGAAAATAAAAGATTTTTAGCGTCCGGCTGTGCCGACAGGCGCCGCCTGGGGAAACTTTTTAAAATTTATTTGTAAAATATGAACATTTATGCCATAATTTTTGAATTTATGAATAATTTTAAGAATTAACAACTAAATAAGAACAATAGACCAAAAGCAGAATTTTTTTTTACAAATAAGAACAGCAGGGGCCAATCACAATTACGAACGACAAACGACAAATTTGGCATTTGTCTCCGAATTTGTCATTACGACAAAAAATAATGTCGTTGTCGTTTGAATAAGCCGTTTTTTCCGTTTGTCTGTGTCGTGTGAAGT
>SIJG01000214.1:42805-61368 GCA_023374025.1 Heterodera schachtii
GAATTAATGCTAGCAGAAAAAATAAATTGAATTGGAAATTGTATGAACGAATTAAAAATTAAAATATGTGCTAATTAAAATAAATAATTTAAATCAATTTTAAAATTATTTAAAGCAACGTGATATTATATAATAAAACGGAGATTTATTAAAAAAATAAATATATTTTTTTAAAGAATGATAATCTGGTGAATAAAATTCCATCCAAATACAAATTTCGACAAGTGAGGAGAGATAATATGATAAATTAAGACGAATATTTATTTAAAAACAAAAGATTATTGCTAAAAAGTTGATTCCTACGCAAAAAACAAAAATAATTTACAAAAAATAAGCCGACCACCATAATTGAAAAATCAAAACGAGCGATCAACAATAAAAAAAAAAACATTGTTATGAGTAAAATAAAAATTTGTATTAAATAAAAAATAAATTTAAAAATCAATTAAGCAAAAAGAAATAATACATAAACAGATAAAATGCATTTATTAATAAGAAAAGGCGAACTTTTTAAGGATCCACGCATCTTGGCATGAAATTAAATTAAATAATTAATTAGTAAAAAATTCAAATTTAATTAAAACAAATTTTTTATTAAAAAAAATTAACTCACACTTTATAGAAACCAAAACCCCTTTTAATTAAAAATAATCTTAAAATAAAATAATAAATTTAAGGAAATATCAATTGCTCAACGTAAAACGAAACTTTCAATTATTAGCAAATAATTTTAAAATATAAAATTAATTTATTTAAAAAAAGGAATTTGGTGTTTTTGTTTGTAGTTTAAGATTGAATCACTTTTAAATAAGGACAAATTTTAGAATCATCAAAATTCAACTAAATATAACTTTTTATGTTCATATCGTAGCCTCATCATTCAAAAGGTAATTCAGTAAAGAATTTTGTGCTCTTTCTGTGGGTTTATTAATTTTCACTAGAAAAATTTTCAAATACTAAGAATTTTTTCGTAATTTTCACCGAATTTCAGTGTATTTTTGCGCGATCACTATGGAGGAGTGATCTGATCACGTTGGTGTAAAAGAGTTTTTAATTCAGCATCAAAAGATAAGCAAGCATGAATTATTTCAGATTTTTTTAAGCATTTTGAAATTGTTTTTTAAATTTGGTTCACGTGGAAAGATAATTAAAAACGAATTATATTTTTTACTTTTTTTTTAAAAAGAATACAATAGAGTAAATGTGAAAAATAATTAACTCATTATTAAAGTCTCTAAATTTTATGAATATGGGATGTCCTAAAACAGAACTTACAATAAAAAAAGAAAAAAACGATTAAAAAAATAAAATTTAAATTATTAAAAATTTATATAATAATATTTATTCTGGGCGTGCGCAAATTAGCTTGATCAATGCCGATATAATTGTAAGACAATTTAGATTTAGCTTATGACCAAATGAAGTCACTAGAAAAAAGTCCAATATTCCACCTTGCCCTTTTTCGATAAAATCATTTACTGTAGTTTTACAAAATTCACCAGTCCAAGCATATTCAATTTTTTCGGGTTTTTCCGTAGCCCACACATTTTCACTTTTCCTTCTTAATGAGTCATCAATTCTTTCTTTAAATTTCCGACATTTTTCAGGTCGAACACCTTTTGTTACCGTCGTTTGGCTTTTTACGTCTTTCCAAACAAAAAGAAAACTCCCTGTACAAATTTCTGTTATTTTTTGATAACAATTGTACACCGAAAATTGCTTTGGGATTCGTACTGGTAAAAATAATGTGACTTTCCTTTCCTCAGCTCTTTGCTGTTCTTTCACCATACATTCGGTCACATTTGGTAAGAAAATTGGGGTTGTTGGGACACGGTCAGAACAAAGCTGATATTGTGCCATTGTTCCCCCAAAAAGTACTGATAAAATTGTGGCAATAGTCAAAAATGTCATTGTTCGGGTTGGAGAGCAGCTCCGGGGCCTTTGAGAACCCAATTCGTCCCCTACCATATTTATTCTGTATCTCTGTCTGTCACCTCTCCGACCTCTAAAATTCCCTCTGTAATTCTGAGAATTTCCGCGATTATTAGCAAAAGTCCCTCTCTGATTTTGAAATCCACCAAATCTTTGCGCATTTCCATAATTATTGTTCCACATTCGGTTTTGACCAAGTGGCAGAAAATTTGGATTTCTCTGACCAGAATTAAAGAAATTCCTTCCCCGAAAATTTTGTTGGCCTCGCCAAAAATTCCCTCGATTTTGGCCTCTAAAATTATTTCGGTCCCAGTTATTATTATTTCTTTGATCAAAATTGGGTGTGTCCCTGTTTGAATTTGATTTATTTTGTTTATTGTCAAATGCCAATGCATTCACTTGCTCTTTTAATTCTGCAATTTGGCATTTTAACTCGTCCCCTTTTTCATCATTTTCAATTTCTTCTTTTAATTGCTGTACCTTTTTTGCTTGGGCAATTGCATCAATTAATGTCTTGGGCTTATCCAAAAAAAATAATTTTCTTTTTAATGCCGTTGGCAGCCCTGCCAAAAAATAATGGACCGATTCCTTTTCACGCGCATCCTTAGTGTAATCGGGATCTGGGGAAGCGACTTCAACCATTTCTCTTATTTTATTTGCAAACTCTGTAATTGTTTCGGCCCCTAATTTTGCCTTTGCCAGCATTTTTCTGGCCCACATTGGCCCGTCCAATTTCTTTGTCATTTCAGCCATTTCATCGGTCAATGTCCGCCAATTTGTTTTTTTGGCCGGGACGATGTTCTGATAAATTTCTTTCGCTTCTCCCTCCAAAAATAATGGTAATAATCGCACACAATCTGGCGGATGCCAGTTTGAGGCTGTCGCCAAAATGTTAAATTCTCTCAAAAATTTAAAAAAGTCACCGGTGCCATCAAATTTTGGCATTTTTACACCATTTGGTAAATTTACATGCTTATTTGCATTAATTTTATCTTCTAATTCTTTAACTTTCACTTTCAACGTATCATATTTCGCTTCCAAATCTGGGTCTGCCATTTTTGTATTTATTTTTGTTTTAATTATTTGCGTTTCGGCACTATTCTTATTTAATTCCCGTTTTCGTATTCTTTCTATACGTTCTTGTTTACTTTCTTTTGTGTCTTTAAATCTTTTGGCCAAATATTCTGGTGGATCCGTTTGAGGAATTTTGATTTTTAATTTTTATTATTAATTATTTTAATTACAAAAATTTTAATCTGTCTTTTTTTTAATTCTGATTGGCAATCCAATTATTTAATCCTTTTTTTTAATCTGTCTTTTTTTGAATTCTGATTTGAATCCAATTGGGTAATTTTGGTTTAATAAATTTTAATCTTTCTTTTATTTCGTTATTATTTTTGGTGATTATTTTTATTTTATTTTATTATATTTAATTGCATAGACTAAGTACCGGTACAATTGTTGTCGACACTTTGTCCTCAACCAAATTGTCCTTTGTTCACCACAGAAACCGAAACCAATTGACCAAAGCCGACGAAGAACAATGCGTTGTCTGTTTCCCGATCAACGAACGCGCACAAACAGGGCTGGGATACTGTAGCTTCCACGAATTTGACTTTTTGGTTAACGGTGATTGACAGAGAGTAGGATTATTTTGCTTTAGGCTACAGTTAATTTAACAAATTATTTTATTTGAAAACTAATTGTAAAATTTAAATTAATTTTTAATCATTTAATTATTTTTTATTCCTTGTTGAATAATGAAATAAATGCCTAGGGAAATTCCGAGTATGTTTGGACCAACCATGTACTTTCAACCTTTTGTTTTAATTTCAAATTCTCATCTGATCAGTCGGCCGACTTAATTAATTGCTTTGTTTTTTCAAATTTTAATTTTCAACTTCAAATTCTTTGTTCTTTTGTTTTGCTTTTCTTCCATTTAATTGCTCAATTTTTGCTGCTTACGTAAGCGTCTTGTAATTAATTGCTTTTTCTTCCCATTCCGCACATCTCTCGAAATTTTTCCCGACAGCCCTTCCGATCGCTCTGTCGGCGCCTGACATGCAAACGTCAGCCGTTTTTCGGCACCTCTTTTTCATAAACAAGGAACTAAACTATTGGCCAAAGGCCATCCGTTCTTTGAACTGATTTATTATCTATTTTTAAATATTTTTAATTCATTTACTAAATTAATTAAATATTTATTTATAATTTCCACAAATTTCCTTTCCATATGAATTCGTCATTTTTATTATTTCCATTATTCATTTAACCTTAATATTTTTGCCAAATAATGAATGGAAGATTGGCGAGTAAATGGGCGAAAGTGTGTATCAATTTTATGCCACCTTTTGTCTGTTCATTCGACAACTTATTCATTCAAATTTTTATTGGCATTTCTTCTTGCACTGTTTTTGCCATTTGTGACCTTTTTGCTCTTGCGGTTCTTTTTATTTCTGGGCAAATCGAATGAATGCTTGAATTGCTTTTCATTCCGCCTTTGTTGTGCTTTTAATGCATTTGTCAGTAATTTTTAACCACAGCCAAATTTGGCAACTGATGTTTAAGCGTTTCATTTTCGGGCTTGCAACATACATTTTTTGCCCTTGGCTTTTTGCCATTCTTTGTTGTACGCTTTCTTTCCTTGTCTTCATAACTCCTTCTGTTCTCACTCTTGGCATACTCATTTATTTATTATTATTTTTTTTAATAACTAATTAATTAATTATTCAGCATTTTACAAAATATTCCCCAACAGTCCTGTGGCGGGACCTCCATGATTTCTAATTAATGTCCGTTCTAATTATGGGCCCTAATTTCCCCGTATAATAATAATGTACACATGGAATAATGTCCTTTATTCCGTAGGCGGATATCCAAGAAATACAATATACTAATATAATGAGTAAAAGGGGAAAGGGACCCCGATCCGTACAGGACGGAAGGGGAGGGATCGGGAGTAAATGTGATCCCGGTTATAAGAATGAATTGAGGTGATCGCTAGGAAATGGGCCACATTACGAGAAGGGGCGGAGCTAAAGTTGATCAGAGTGATCAGAGGCACTAAGAAAATCAGACAGTCAGAAAATAAGAAATAATGTACAATTAATTTCTAGAGATATCAATAACAACATTGTCATCGCTTCATTAAAATTGAAAATGAATCCTAATGAATGATTGAAATTAAATTTACACTAAAAAAGAAAAGAAAAATTAATATATTCCAATTAGCAAAACTAAAATTATAATCATTCTAAATTTTATAAATAATACTCAAAATTTTTAATATATAAAAATTTAAAAAAATAAATTTAGTAATAAATGCAAGCAAAATTTCGAATTACAAATTCAAAAAAAAAAGTTTAAAAAAATAATAAAAAAACTAACCTATCTCATATTTATTTATGCACACTAAACTAGTTTGACATTTCTTTTCTTATTTGTTATTAATGTTATGGTGTTAAAATGTGTCAAAATGTTTATTAAATTGCTACATTTTCTATTATTTTTTTAAACTCAATTTAACTCACTGATAAATTAAGAGTTCATCTTAAATCATTATTGATAGTAATTAAAGAATAAAACATAAACTTTTCCTTACTAATAAAATTTATTGGAAATTCAGTAAATATTTAAATTCAATTAAAATTGTCCAGCAAAATCGAGAAAATATTTATATTATATTTTTATTTTATCAAAAATAAATAGCAAAAATTATGCATTGTTTAATAATTTATAATATTTCAAAAACATAAGAATATAAAAATGAGATCAAAACCCGATATTCAATAAATGCGAAGATTTCACCGAAATATAATTTTTATTTTAAAATAATCATATGATATTTATTATTCAAATATAAAGGTGAGTTTAATAATATTATTATATACTCCAATTCAGGACAAATTGGAAAAATTCAGAACATTTGGGATTCTTGCTTCAATAATTTTAAAATTTTATTACGTTCACATAAACTGTTGAAAATTTTGCCATTGAAACTTTCTATAAATGTGTGTAAAATTAAAACCATAACATTTATCACAAACTTCAATCCAATACATTCATATAATATTATAGCAATTAAAATTTTTGGTATAATTCACAGATTAAATTCATTAGAAAATTATTGAAACATCTCTCCATTCTGGCGGTTCTTGAAAGCCCATTACGGCCCGTTAATTACAGAAGATTTGCTCTTTTCACAGCGTTTGCCCGAGCATTTGATAGCACCTTTCTAAAAAAGAATTTTAAAACAAATAAATTAATGAATGAAATGAAAAACGTAATTGAGGCTAAAAGAATTATTAAAAAATTGCCAAAAAAGTAATTTGAAAATAAATGAAAAGTAAACGCAATGGGAAATAAAAATAAAAAATTGAAAAGGACAGACATTCAGGGACTAATTTCTTTATACATTTTTGCCTAAGATTATAGCACATCATAATGAACAAAATTTTTACCAAATAAAGGCCTAATGAGCCAGCTTTTCCGATAATGCCGATTTCGCCCCCTTGGGGAATACCGGCCAAAAAGTCATAGGAAAGTGCGGTGATGCCGCTCTCCATACACAAAAGGTAGCCGTACCAAGCCTTCTCTTTAAATGTATCTTCATGGGCTTTACGGTTGCCTTCGACATATCCGTCCAAATATCCGTTTTCGCCCAGCATAATATTAATGCATTTTGATGGGTGATCAGTTTTTGGGAGATCGAACGACTCACTAAAATAGGAACAGAGTTAATTTGTGAAAAAACAGCGAACTCAGTTTAATTAGGGTTGCCGATTCCGAGTATTTGAACGGGTCCAATCCATGATATCATGCTTTTTAAATTTTCAAGACTCATACCCGGAATTTCTTAAAGTATAAACAATTTTTTTGCTGAAATGAAATTATTTATTAGTGAGATTCCATAATGTTCAAAATGAATATTCCATTTATTATTATTTTTTTCTAAATAAAACATCTTTCTTTATAAATTTTTGGTCTACCATGAAAATTTTTCCAAATTATGAATTTATTTTTCTATAATTCAAAAGTTTAAAAATATAACTAAAAAATGCGTAATTGCGGAGACCTAAAACCCCTCAATTTCCAAAATACGCAATTGCGTCCAGCTTTGGACAAAAACCGTGCGACCAAGACTAAAAGCCCGAGACTCTCGGGCAGCAAATGGATGCCTTGTCGAGTTGATTGACGTTGACACTTTCAGCGTGTGGAGATCCGCATCATATTCCAGTCGGAAACCATGAAGCACTTGCCCATCAAAGTCTTTCCATTCTTTTGTGCATTTTTACAATCTTTGGCAATTTAATTGTCTTTCTCGAAATTTTCCAGAAAGAATTGCGATCGGATCGCTTCAGTCGCCGGGTCCATTAGTCCCACATAGCAAACGGTCAATTTGCATTCGCATGGAAGCCCATCGCAAAGGCACGGCGCGGCACACATGCGCAAAGTGAGTTGACGCTCATTATCTTCTGGCCCACCATCAAAGTACAGCTTGATTAATTCGGGCACCGCTCCATTTATCAAAAGTCCATCAATTTCACTAACAAAAATTAATGTTTAAAATCTTTTTTATGTTTTTTACATCTCTCCGTCCGAGTTAAACATTATTGGAGTTCGATCTTCGGTTGCCAATTTGATTTCCTTGCCAGTTTTCCAATCGAACATCTGTCTGCTGGGCCCATCTTGTGGCCTCAACACCCGACTCAAAAACCCGCTAACTGTGCCATTGCCAAGAGTGTCGGCTTAAGAAGACAATTAAATTCTTTAATATGTTTGGAGATTTAATGTATACCGTTGGCCGGGTTAAAATAGACAATTAAGGGCAAAATAATATTAAAAAGCATTTATTTTCAGAAAATTTTTGATTTTTCCCAAACAAATTAATTCAGTAAATTGTATTGAATAATGAATAAAGTGAGTGGTGTTTTGGGTAGGACACTACCAAACACCAGAAATGATTAAAGCAAAAATTAATATTGAATAATGAATAAAATGAATGGTGTAATGGGTAGGACACTACCAAACACCAGAAATGATTAAAGCAAAAATTAATTTTAAAAAAAGAATTGATGATTCACTTTGGCTTTTCCTTTTAACGTTTTATTATGCAGCTCATTGTAATTTTCCAATAATGCATTTATGAGCAATACGAATTAATCTCTCTATTAATCTCACTTTTTTTATTTTATCGCTAATTTCTCAAATCTCATAAATTATCAAAAACCTTTTTTTATGAGTATTAAAAAAAATATTGTCACGAATTTTAAAAGAAAGAACATCACCGGGAAAATTTGGTCCTTTTCTTTACAAATGTTCATTAAAATATGCAAAGTTTTAGTATTTTCTTCTTCTTAAAAACCAAAGTCGAAGAAAAGGCAAAGCAAATCGGGCTAAAATAAGCATAAATCTTAGAAATAAACACAAATATACGCTCTATTTAAAATACATTTTATTTAAAAAAAATTTATTCCTGGGATTTTTCTAAATGATTAATTTATAATTATAGTGAATTTTGACAATGAAAAACATAGTAATTTCACTTATTATTCTTCATCAAATTGGTTATTGTAATGGTAATATTTATTGTAATTAACTAATTGACAAACGCCATTAATTTACATTTTATTAAAGGTCTGCTGACGTGCAAAGCAGGGATGTTGCAAGTTTCGCTTTTCACCTTTCGCAAGTTTCGCATTTTCGCTTTTTTTGGGCCTTTCGCTTTCGCCTTTCGCTTTTTGGTTGAAAAGCGAAAAAAAAGTACACCCCTAAAGATTGGGTTTTTAAAATAAATAAATGTATTTTCGTGGGAAAAAAAGCAAAAAATTAACACAAAATTTCACCAAATTTTTATGAAATAAAGTAAAATTTGCTTTTGTTTTTTTATCTGTAGTGTGGTGTAGTGGTTAGTGCATCAACCTTGACATTTTTTCTGTCAGGAGTTCGATCCCGGTTGACGGTTTCTTTTTTAATTTAATTTTTTTTTAATTTTAAAATTCGCCTGGCGCTACCTATCGGCATCGCCGCGCCCAAAAATCGTAATTATTCAAAAAAAAATTCTCTCAAAATTGCAAAAATCTATCATTTTTGGACAGATCCTTTCAAATTTTCAAAATTTTTCCCGGCGGCGCCGCCCCCACCCCTTGTTTCCGAAAATGTTTTTGAAAAGCGCACCGAAAAATTGTAAATTTTTGAGCCTCGATTTTCAAAAAGTGAAATATGCGTTTTATAAATTTCTATACAAAAATCTACAATAAAAAAGAATAAAAAATAAAAGCAAATAAACAGAACAGTTAAGAATTAAAAGGCGAATTTTTAAGTCTGTCAAATTCATCTAATTTTTGGAAAAAAATTTCGCCTTTTCGCCTTTCGCAAGTTTCGCATTTTTCGCTTTTTTGGGGCATTTCACTTTCGCCTTTTCGCCTTTCGCTTTTTATTTTTCAATTTGCAACATCCCTGGTGCAAAGGTGGCTTTGCGGTTAAAAGTCTAAATCCATTGGTTGACAGCGCTCGCAAAAATGAGAATAAAACATGCACTGAGGATCAAAAATATTGTCTTGCAATAACCTGCACAAAAGGTCGATTAGGACTAAATGAAAGGAGAGAAATTTTAAAAAATTATTAAAAAAAATTATTCAAATATTACATAAAAAACAACTCAAATATCCAAATAAATTCAATATTATTTTGTTTTTCTTTTAAAAAAGAAATCTTTATAAATGTAAAATCATTGATTCTATTTATGCTAACTGGCCTAACAATAGAAAAAAATATAGCTAAATCAAAAAATTATTATGTTTTATCTTAAAAAAATTTCCTACTTAGGTCAGAGATACTATCATCAGAATTACGAAAAATATTAAAAAATGTAAAAAATTATTTTTTTTAAATGTGCAACTCATCTTATTGAATATTATAAAACATAGATCTTTTTTTAAAAAAGGAATTTGTATTTGATCATGAAATTACTGATAGAAATTTTAGCAGGTGCGCAGGGTTTTTCCCAAATCATTTGGCGTTGTGATAAGGCAAATGACAATGTGGCATGTCAAGCGGCGAAATATGTGTTGGAAAATGAAACGAATTTGACCAACATTCAATGCAGCTGCGATTACGGCGAAACGGACATGTCAAATGCACAGTTTGAACTTCCGCCACTGCAAAAAGGGCTGATGTGCAAAATGGGGGAGTTGGACATGGAAGGATATGGCGAAACAAAGAAAGGAATGTGCCTGGATGAAGACCAACACTGCTTCATGGCCATTTGTTCAAAAGGCAAGGATATGATTTTATAGTGGGAGAAATTACCAATTTCAAAAGTTTTAACTTTGCATTACGGCATTAACTAGAACTCAACGCGGGACCCTCGCGCTGGATTTTGCTGGGTACAATCAGCAACATCATTTTTTGTCAAATTATGAAACGGATAATAAAATCAATCCGGCAAAATTTTGAATCCCAATCTCGCAACCGATCCACAATTTTTAGGCAATGAACACTACAAAACTGTGTGGGGATGCACTCCTGTGGCCAGCAAAGCTTTTATTAGCGCCAAAATTGGCGAAATGGACAATGCCAAGGTCAATTGTTTGTCTCTTTTTGGCAGAAAGGGCCTCGATTTTTCGAATGAAAATTTTACTGAACAAATGATACCAACGACAACCACAAAAACTAGCCCGAAACAAAAAACAAAAACGGCCACAACCACGACAACTTCGACGACAACTGTGACGACGATTGGCATGGAAAAGCAATCGACAAACCCCGAAGAGTCACAAACGACTTCGGCGGACGAGGGTGATAAAATATCAAAAAATTAATCATTTTTAATTTATTAAAATTTTTAATAGTAAATAGTGCAATTTGTGGAAAGTTTGCAATGTTGTGGGTGGAGTTGATGATGCTGATTATTGGTAATTATTATTGTTATTAATTATAAATTCAACACTGGCACAGGTGTTCCTGCTGCTGTCCATTTGAACTGATTGTTAATCAGTTGCATTTCTTGAGAAAAAATAATTAGAAAATTTGAAGAAAAATTACGCATTTATCACAAAACACGATTGCTTAAAAAAATTTAATTTATAAAAAATTTTAGCTAATAAAATTTTCAACATAATGAGAATTTCATGTTATATTTAATGTTTTGTAATTTGAAGATATGAATATATACATATTACTCATAAATTTTGTATTACAAATTTGTAATGTAATTATCTAAATAAAAATTGTATTTGTCGATAATTTTGGAAAAAAATTTTAAGTAAAATTTTAAAATTTGTTCTCTTGAAATCAGCAAAATGATTTTAATCAGCAGAGTAGTCAGCACTGATTAAAGCAAAATTTAAAGTCATACTAACAACTACAAACTGAATAAGAAAATAAACTTTAAAATCCGTGACAAGCTCATAACTTATATTCCCACCTATGGCAACGCAGATAGGTGCTCCTAGCAAACATTTAAAAAATTGTTGGGGTCCGGATAATCCGTCAGTGGACAATCCGTCAGTGGTCAATCCGTCAGTGGACAATCCGTCAGTAACTAATCAATAAGCAAATTTATTTTTAAAACACCCAGATTTATTTGTAATCATGTAAAAATTAATTTAAGTCGCAAAAAAATGAATTAATAATTTGTGTTTGATAATTTCTTGAGATGGTCAATTAATTGAATTATAAATGTTATGAATCTATAAGAAATTATATTATTAAATATAAATAATTTTCGCAAGCTTTTTAATTATTGCTCAAAAAAAATTTGCTGACGAATTGTCCACAGACGAATTATCCACTGAAGGATTGTCCATTACTGACGGATTGTCTTTCACTGACGGATTGTCCACTGAAGGATTGTCCACTGACGGATTGTCCGGCCCAGTACCAGTACCTGTACCAGCCGATAATTTTAACAAATTGCAGTCAAATTTTGAAAAAATTTTCCCGGCGACGCATATCGGTGCCGCCGGACCCACCCCCATTCCCCAAGTTTTTTGAGAAATTGTGCCTCTAAAAAGTGGTCCTAAAATTCTATTTTTTGGCCTTAATGTTCTTTTTTTGAAAAATTTTCGACCACACACTTCTATTCTAGAGACAGATGCGCTTTTCCACCTACTAGGATCTTCCTTCCCTCAGTTTGAGGATATAATTTTAAAGTTTATGTTTGTCAATTATGGATTAAATAAGTTCTAAAAATTTTGTTTTCATTTCGTACGAAAACTTGCTCATTTCCTTTATGATGGGCACTCCAAATTCATGCCAGTGAATATGGTTACCGTAGTTACTTTCTCAAAACCGTTCTACGATATGTACCGTCCGCATTCCAATCCCGAAATTGGAATAATATCTTTTATTCCTAAGGTGTGCACCAGGGATGTGCCGAGCCAGACAAAATCCGATTCCGATTAAATCGCCGATTCCGATTATGGCCAAAAATCCGATACGGTTTTAAAACCGATTACGATTATGGCCCAAAATCCGATTAATTGCGATTCCGATTACGATTCCGATTTTTTTTTAATAATTTTTTCCCAAAAATTTTATTCAAATCAAAAATTTTTGCTAAATAACAAAAAACTTGATTATATCTGGGAGAATTAATCCGGCACTGCTTTGTGAGAAAAATTTAATTTCAGTCATTATTAGGGTTGTAAATTATATGGACTATAAAAAGGCAAATATGGACTAAAAAAGCCCGAAATATGGACTAAAAAGCTCAAAAATGGACAAATTGGACCAAAAAATATGGACTAAACACTGCCAAAATCTATGTTTTAAACCCTCAAAAATTCCAAAGAAGGTATATAAATTCAATATTTGTTTAAATAAACTTAAAAAATACAATAAACAACCAAAAAATGAATTTAAAAACATAAAAATTAAAATTTTATTGTCGTCCATCGTAAAAAAATATTTCCAAGTTTGTCAAAATTTCAAAAAAAAATTCTCATTTAAAAACATGAAAGGTTCACAAAAATGGCAAAAATATTTATTAAAAATGACGACGAAAAGTCAAATTTTTTGGATTTTTTGGGCTGTAATTTTTAAAAATTTCCAAAAAAGTCCATCTTTAGGGGTGTATTTTTCGCTTTTTTTGCATTTTTATAGTGAAAATTTGCCAAAAATGGTCGAAATATGGACTAATTCATTGGTATTCTCGCTAAAAAAATTCCTTCAAAAGGTCAATTCTTAGGGGTGTAATAATCGGATTTCAAGGAAAAATCCGATTACGATTATCCGATTCCGATTATGGCCCAAAATCCGATTAATTGCGATTCCGATTACGATTACGATTCCGATTCGGCACATCCCTGGTGTGCACACATAATTATATAATGAGTAAAATGAGGGAAAGGATCAGCACCCGATTGACAAATGGGGAGGGAAGGATTGGACGGGCACTTGGCCCAATCCCCCCGATCAGAATGAAAAGAAAAAAAAGATAGGGGAATAAATTTACAAGCTCCAAACGGTCTGTCATGATATTTTTTAAATATGTTACAAATTTTCTATAAGTTTTACTCAAATTACTGTGCAACAACAAAAAGCTAATTGAAAGAAATTATAATAAAAATTAATCAGAAACAAACATCATTAATTTTAATAAGCTTTGCGTTTTAGAGCTAAGTTATATTTTTTGAGCTATTGCCTTTTTACAAAACTAAAATTATTATAAAGTGCAATTATTCAGTTTTGTTTATATGCATAAAAGCCGCTTTGTGTGGTATCATATGGACAGGAAATGGGCGAAATAATTTATGCCGGTGGCAATAACCACCAAATAATATGAATCATCGCTACACTTTTAATTTATTTGATTGGTGTGGATTATAATGTACTTATGTATGGATGGACATTTTTTCATTTTTTTAACCAAATCAAATAAATTCATAACATATGTCACACTATTTTTTTATAAAACTAAATTAGATATATTTTAAAAAATGCATACAAATCTTACGGTATTTTTTGCCTTCTTTGCATTGTTTGTACACTTGCATTTTTCTTTTGGTGATTTTTTAATATAATAAATACAAAATGTATTGAATTTTAAGGGCTTCGTTGCAAAGTTGGACGCGCGGAAAGATTGGCCGACTTCGAAAGCAGTGCTAATAACCAGACATGCCCTGACGGCTCACAATATTGTTTGGCTGTCACCTGCTCAACATGTAAATATTTTAATCATGCAAAAAATTTTGTCATGGGTTTTAAGCCTTTACCAAATTGAAATAAAGAATTAAATAAATGTTACAAATAATTAAAAAATGTTTCACGTGATTTCATATAACAATTAAATTTATAAATTTAAAAATTCTTTTAAATGAACTTCAGCAGGAGATAAAAAATAATCATTTTTATAAAAACATAATTTTTTTAAATATGAGAATTACATTTATATAGTGGATCAACCGGGCAATGATTTCATCGTTTGGGAATGTGCTAACAAGGGAACCTCGCGAGCTGTTAGTCGGAAAATGCATATGTGTTATATACCATTGGATAGAGCAGGGTCGACTTCTATTGTGAATTTTTAATTTTACGTGCCGATAGCAAAAAACAAAAAAGTTATGGGGCCTCAAAAATCGAAATTTAGCCATAAGGGTCCATTTTCAGATTTTTTCACTTTTTATTAATTACCCAACCTTTACATTTGATTGTTTTTTACTTGTTTTCATCAATTAAAACTTGTCAAACATTTTTTTAGTCTAAAAAATAGTTTTTTAAATTGTTTAGTTATATTATAGATTAATTAAAATTTATTTATTTTCATGTTGGATTCGAACCCTGACCTCCAAAAATGGGAATTTAACCAACTGAGCCACCAATTTTGCTCAATTTCCTTAAAAATCAGCTAAAATTTCGATTTTTGAAGCCCCATAATTTTTTTGTTTTTCGCTATCGGCACGTAAAATTAAAAATTCACAATAGAAGTCGACCTTGCTCTATCCAATGGTATATCACACATATGCATTTTCCGACTAACAGCTCGCGAGGTTCCCTTGTAAGTCTCAAGAGGGCTACCAATGCGCCTTTTTTGAAATGGGCGTAAAGCGGGTGACGAAATCCGAGAATGTGTCTTGCCTTTGCTCATTTGGTCAAAAACATGTTGATTTGGCAAATTTGCAGTTCATTTTACGTCCAATCACTCAGAGGAGTAAAGCATTTTGACAAATATAAAAAAATATTTAAATGGTGCTTAATTATGTAAATAATGTTTAAAACCAAAAAATGCTAGTTTTGGTACAAATCCAATATTAAAAATAAACTGTTCTAAAAAGTTCACGAAA
The DNA here is from genome assembly GCA_023374025.1 of Heterodera schachtii. Lineage (NCBI taxonomy): Eukaryota > Metazoa > Nematoda > Chromadorea > Rhabditida > Heteroderidae > Heterodera > Heterodera schachtii. The sequence continues at coordinate 58,024 of SIJG01000214.1, forward strand.
ACCTTATTCTCGATTTTCGGGATCATTTACAATCACTCGAATTCTCGGGTAAAATCATTTACCGCACACATTATTTATCTGATCTTTTTATGAAGCTTACATAGTTGCCATTTTGCCCATTCTTCGCTTAGAAATTTTTCTTAACTTATAGGGCTCAAGTGTAAAGTTGGTGCTTTCGACGCATCCGGATATGGCAGCACCAACAAAAGCAATTGCTTTGATGGATATAAATTTTGTTATGAAGCTAGCTGTGCTGAAGTTGAGTTTCTTTTGAACAAAAATACCACTTTTTCTATTATCATTAATTTTGTTAAAGATCCCTTAAAAGCACAGATTTTCTTTTCTTCAAATCTATAATATTTTTTCGCAAAATTTTTCAGCTTATTGTTAGCAATTAAAAATCTAAATAAATTAATGAACTTAATTGATTCAATCGAAATAGGACTGACAACTGGGATTTTTTGGTGATTTTATAACAAATAATATTTTAATAACTTCTTTTTAAATGTGATGAAAAATCTTTAAATTTTAATGTCAAATTCTAAATCTGAAATTTTTATTTTTCTCATGGGAAAAGGAAAATTCTTTTATCAATTATGTCCAAAGTTTTATGTTTAAGAAATTAAAACTAAAGATGGATTCCAACAATTAAAATTACAGGGAAAGAACATATTCGAAGGGAATGGGGATGCTCTGATGGGAACAGCAGCAACAGTTGTGCCAAAATTGAAGCTAAAGTTGGTAAAATGGTCAACTCAAAATCAGCGGTTGGTTGCGAGTGTAAGTTTGGCCCTGAGGGTGTTGATTTTGGAACGACGAGAACCACCACTGCTAGCACAACACCGACAACAACAACCACTGCCCCCTCTACCACGACGACAACTGAAGTGCCAAACTCAATCAAAAAAAAATTAAAAAACAAATAAAAATAGTCATAATGTATAGTAAATGAATCCAAATAAAAAATTTCATTAGAACAATAATTTGTAGCTCTTTTTTAAACTTGGCTAATAGAGAAAACTTATAGTTTAATGAATTATACAAAGAATGATAAATTTGATTGGTGTGAGCAAAATTATGAGATTTGAAGGATTAATGAACGACCCAACTTGGAATTTTAGAAATACCAAAAAATAAATTTCGAATAAGAATTTTTCAGCATTCTCCTCCAGCTGTTGATAAATTTGGAAGCAAATTGCAGTGTTTGGCGTGGGAAATATGCAATTTGTTTGTTTTAAAATCCTTTTAATATCGTAAAATTTAACTATTTTTCAAGGAGTGCGAAATGGAAGTAGGCAAAGGTTTCACGACGGTTTGAAATTGGACCAAAATGCGAGGAAATGATCAAAAATTGGGGACAGTTGAAGGTGGCAGAAATCAGTGAAGAATATGAAAAAATGCCTTCGCCGACAATAATGGACAAGTGTTTTTGCGGGACTTCATTGAGGCTATTAAATAAGAAATTTCAAATTATTTTACAGAATTAAATAATGATTTTATTTTTCGGGATTTTCAACTGATATGATTAAATATTACTTTTATTTCTTTGTAATTATTTAAACGGCGGAAAATTCGTTAAAATTTTTTAAACCCTTTGAGTGGTAACGGGATTAAAATCCTCTTTTGTCAGGATCATGACCTTGAGAATCATTTTAGGGCCTTGTCTCCGGCCGGGATTCAGGATTTTTCCAAAATTGAAATCTCAAGTAAATTTTTTTTTTGAAAATTGCTCTACTAACCATTAAGCTAATATTAGATCAATGGCAATGTTTATTTCTAAGGATCACAGAAAACTTCTGAACTATTATCTGAAAGTTTCATTCACAGATTAGTCAGTGTTAATTCTCGGTTTGACATAATGATAAAGAAAATATTTTAATTACATTCATCAGACATATGTTACTCATTCGTTACAGTTTCAAAATTAAAAAGCTTTAATTTTATATCTTTGTACAAATAATAAAATATGAATAGCTTTTTTTATCGAATAATTATTTAAATTTATTCAAAGTTTACAAAAATTTCAAAAATTTTTCCTACATATCTCATATACCAGTGAATAACTCAATCAGCTGTTATGTTATGCATTTTTGTTCGTTCCATTCTCTTGTTGCTGAATACTAATTTTTTTTTTCTAGACATAAAAGCTTTGAAAAAATGCACATTTATTAATGGGGTAAAATTAATGGAAAAGTCAACAACTGCTGATAGTTCAGACAGTTTTTCATCCATCTGTTTATTAGGATTAACAAAATTGTATTCAATATTAATATTTAAATTTATTTTATTTATGCATTTTCAACATTTTATTTTCTGTTATTTCACACGCTTTTAGGGCCCAACTTTATGCACCTTTTCTTCCCAACATTTATTATTTTTCTCCATTTTTCTCCTGCATTTTTGGTCAAGGAATATGTGAAGACTCCATTCAAATATGATTCAGAAGTGGCGGGTGAAGTGCTTAAAGGAGCCGAGCTTGGAGCGAAATTTGGTGCAGCAATTAGTGGCGGTAATCCACTTGGCATTGTCCTCGGTGTAGCAGGAGGCATGCTTGTTGCAGCGCTCAAAATTGGCATTAACTATGAAACTTGCGCAGCAAAACTGAAGTAAATGGCAGAGAGAAATTGTTTATGACAAATGGTGGTTGAATTATATGGACAAAAATTCTAAAATATTAATTATAGCCAGATAAAAAAAATCATAAAATAAGGATGAAATACGTAAAAAGATAAAAATAAAAAATGATTTTAAGAATAAATGTTGGCAAAATAATATTTTTGAAATTAAAAAAAAAAGAAACAACTATTAAAAAGCTGGAGTTCTTGTTATTCTGCTCTTTCCCAAAAAAAAAACAAATTTTGAAAGAACTAAGTGATTGTCGATTTATGAGGATATTTGTTCCAAATTTCAAAATAAATAAATTAAAATGCACTTGTAATTTTTTTATTTTTTTTATTACTAGTTTTCTTTGTCCTTTTTTTGTTATTTTTTCCTTTTTTAATTTTTGATTAGGTCTTTTTCTTTTCTTTTTAAAAAAAATATTTTTTAATTTTTTTTTCTGAAAGTTGAATCTGTTTCGGGTTTGGAAAAGCCTTGGACCCGGGTAGCACAGTTTTATAAAAAATTAAGAGAATGTGGTGACCAATACGGCATTTGTGTTGATACTGGGAACCCTGATTATCGCGATAGCTGTTGTGGTGATGTTTATGAATGGAGATGTAGTAGTTACCCTTACAGATTTGTCCGGATTACGGTAGCCCCCCATACCTATGGGAGGGGTGCACGGCCAACTGAGCGCCAGCCATCTGAGCGCTGCCAAGTGAGCGCGGGCCATCTGAGCGCCAA
>SIJG01000214.1:62009-115436 GCA_023374025.1 Heterodera schachtii
ATTTAGTTAATTTTGAGCCAAGTTATGAATTTATATGTCTTACATTTTTTGTTTTCCTACCCCTTGGCGAGTTTAAGAAACGCCCATAGTGGCGGTTTTTAAGAAACGACCTAGCACGCTCTAAAACCAGTCAGTACCAGGAGAGAATTGTCCTTTCGACACTTCAAATGGATTGTCTGGAACGGACGGACAAACAAACTTGGCCACATAACCCATTTGATTGGGTTAAATATATTGCTGGAATCATTTAGCCATTGGATTGGACAAATGATTTAGTCTTTAGAGTGAAGAGAATCATTTTTATTGGGACCGGCGGGGATTTGGCCGGGGATCAATTTCATTGGGATGGGATTAAAATGCATTTATTCGGTCGGAGTTCGGAGCGGCCTATATCAAAAGAATTGAGCCAAAATTTATCCAAAAAGCTGGTCGTACATTACAATTGACATCTGCTAGCAAAGAAAGAAAAGCCCCGGAATTTTTTACGGAAATAATTTTTCAAAAAAATCATTTTTTGTAAAATTTTGATGACATGGCCACATAATAAATAGCATGCTATATATATACTTTTTTAACAAAATTGAACAAATTGACGTGCTTTTTTGGCTTCTCAAAAGAGTGGCAGGAAAAATCCGCCCTGAAGCACGGATGACCCCCCAGGGGAATTGACGGGCGGGATAGACAGAGTTTGTTTGCCCGAGGCAATGATGGACAATTTCTGATCAGTCAAAATGCTGGCCAATTGGCCACCCATTGGCCGATCACTGATCGGACAGCTGTCGACGGGCATCACTGAAGAACTGAACAACAAACGCACTGATCAGCAGAAGAGTTGGTTTAGTGGACGGAGCGGAGCGGGTGGGCCAAGCAAAGTGAAATTGAGCTGAGCAAATGTCCACCCGGGCAAATGATTGGATTGAATTTTGGACACAATTTAGTGGCCAAGGGCCCAGGATTAGCGGAATAATTGTAGGCTCTCCAAGGACAGATGAGCGGAATTTCAAGCACGTTCTGAAAATGGGTGGGAAGTTTTTTTTTTCTCCAGGGCAAGGTTCTATGGAAATTTCAGAGACTTAACCGAGAAATTCGTGCAATTTGAGAATTGGCAAACGAAATGGATTAAATTTTATGAATTTTCAATGCAACACAGGATATTTTTCCGGCAAAATCTTGCTTGAAAGTAACAACATTTTTTACATTTAGATATCGTAAGATAGAGAAAAATTTTTTTTCTATTAGCCTGCTAAATTTAAAAAACAAAATTATCAAAATTAACAAATCATTTATTACAGTGGACAAACATATAAAATTAAATTGTTTAATGCCATTGCAATGGCATATGACAATATTAAAAATATAAATTTAATAGCCTATGCCAATCAAAATGGCCCAACCAATGCCCTTGGAAAAGGCCCAGACAATGCCCTTGGAAATGGCACCACCGATGCCCGTGGTAATGGTTTAATGCCATTGCAATGGCATACGATCATTTAAAAATATAAATTTAATAGCCAATGCCAATCAAAATGGCCCAACCAATGCCCTTGGAAAAGGCCCAGACAATGCCCTTGGTGATGGTTTTATGCCATTCAAATGGCATATGACAATGATACAATAAATATCTTTCAGCCGACACCGATCAAAATGTGTTGAAAAAACGCCAAAAACGTGTAGAGCCAATGCTCGCATTGGCAATGCCATTGATTTTCAAATTTGCTGAAACCATTTTAACATCCATTGCCCAAGAAACTGTGAAATATGCGTTTACTCCGCAAGGCGAAGCCACAGCTCGTACTCTTAAAACTGATCAGACATCCTTTGCCGAGTCAATTTTCGAAAAGTGCAACAAAAGGTGAATGAGTATATGAACGGGTCGGGTCGGTAGCAGTTCGTACAATGGCGTTTCGTACAATTTCAAATGGGAATGGCCATAACTTTTTTTGTTCGTCAGTTAATTTCTTCAAAATTGGTATCATTCGAAAGCTCAACGTGTTTAGAAGCTATAATTAAGCAGAAGCTAAGCGATTAATCATCTCACCAAAAAGTTATGATTTATGCTGTAGTTTACAAAAAATTAGGATGTTCTTGAATTTTTAAGTATTATAAACAGGGAACGGATTTTTAGGTGCTAAAAATCGCGAAAAAGGTACCTAAATAGTTGCTAAAAAACTGCCAAAATAGTTGCTAAAAACTCAAAAAAGGCCAAAATAGTTGCTAAAAAAGTTGCCACAAATTGGAAAAAAATGTCAATAAATGTGTGAATTTTCCAAAAATTGACTCATTCTTTATCTATTTCGGTTTAATAATTGTAAATTAAACATATTTTAAGATTTTCAGGCGTAAAATTTTTCATTGTCCGCCAAATCGTGGCCAGGATTTTTGCTTTTTTGAAAAGTCTATTAATAGGGGTGTATGTTTGAATTTTTTTTTTTTGAAAAGTCGATTCTTAAGGGTGGATTTTTTAATTTTTTTTTTTTTTTTGAAAAGTCGATTCTTAGGGGTGCATTTTTGTTTTTTATTGCTTTTTTCATAATATTTTTTTTGTTGAAAAGCAGAAATAGTTGAAAAAATAGTTTTTTTTTTAAATTTCACAAGCCAAAATAGTTGTTCAAAAATTTCATAAGCGAAAATAGTTAAAAATAGTTGCTAAAAAGTCGCTCTAAATCGAAAATTAATCGAAGAAAATGTGTTTTTTGCGCTCACCTCAACATATGCTATTGCAAAAAAAAAGGTGAAAACCTAAAAATTCGTTCCCTGCTTATAAATCATAACTTTTTGATGAGATGATAAAAACATACAAATTAGTACCCTAATGATAGCTTCTAAACACGTTGAGCTTAACTGACGAACAAAAAAGTTATGGCCATTCCCGTTTGAAATTGTACGAAACGTCATTGTACACGAACTGCCATGACACCTATATGAACGAGCTGGTGAAACGGAAAAACTATTGGGCGGGCCGGCTTTGAACCGGCGTCTCTGGCTTTCCGGACCAGTGTTCTACCGGCTGAACAACCGATGCTACCCTCCTCAGCCCTCCATTCGATCATATAGAATCAACTGTCGCCTTAATTGATCCATTAATCTTCCTCTTCGGGGAATCAGCTTCTTCTTCTTCTCTATCTCAGGTGCACCGATTCAATTGATCATAGCAGAAACTGCGGATGGTACGATTGTTTGCCGACCAAAGAAGCTGGATTTGAACAGCAGGAGGAGAACATGGATGAATGCTGTGAGCCGGGCTACAAACTCGCGTGTTGCAAAGTATGGCAATTAAAATTTGATTTTAAACAGTCGTCGGTACTGATTTGTGAGACATTATATTGTATAAAAAAGCAGGGTTCGCAAGTTTTTTTTCATTTCAAAATAAGGGCAAACGATGTTAAAACTAAGCTTTTGACATCAAAAATAAGATTTTTTCTAAAACTAATATGTATTAGCGCGAAAAAAGGCAATAAAATACCTACATGAAAAGTGCCGACAGGCGCCGTCGGGGAAAATTTTGAAAATTTAAAGCAATTTGTTAACAGATTTTGCCCATAAATGCATTTTTTTCAAAATGGAATTAATTCAAATATGCGCTTAAAAAAATGATAAATCAAAAGGTCATTCAACAATTTTACAAGAGAGATAAAATATATCAGCGAAATAAATCATCTAGCACAAAAAATCTAAAAAGTTTGGGGAAAGCCAGAAAATAAAAAAAATTTTTTTTAGAAATAAGGACATTTTCAGTTTCTAAGATCTAGCCCCTCCAAATAAAGACAAAAAAAAAAAATCTATTATGCCATTTTGGATTTTTTTTCCTTCTATATTTTGGGCAATTTTTAAGTAATTTAATGCATATGAGTATAATAAATGCTCTTATAATTTTCCATATGTATCATTCATTTTAAAAATAAAGATAGATTAGATTTAGGATTTCTTTTTAGACAAGACAGACTTTTTTTTGAATTAAAACTTATAACCTAAAAGCGTAAATTTCCTTTACAGAATCGTGATTTTGTCAAACCATATGCAAAGGTATGTATGCGCATAGATTAGTTGCTAATACACCAAGTCAAAATCCAATAATTAAATATTGTAACTAACTTTATAGTTTTTAGGAGTTGAAGCAAAATGAGGTACTGTATTTTTAAAATTAAATAATTCTACATTTATATATGTTTCAAAATTAAACAACTAATGACGAAAACTAAATAAAATAAATTTTTTTTTCAATTTCTCAATTAATTTTCAATTTATATTCTGAAATGTAATTTTCTGATTGTTTTCATGAAACTGGAAATTTTCATTAAAAATCTTTTTACTTTACAGACTTTTTTACCCTAAACAAAAATGTATGTATCATCATTAGGGTCCGGATTTGTTTGGATTTCCATATTATTTTCACACTTTTTTCGGCCTAAAATGCCTTTTTATTTCCGTATTTTTCATATTTCAAATTTTTGTACATATTTCCATATTTTGCATCCATATTTCGGCATTTTCACAAAAAGAATCGAAAAATACACCTCTAGATGGAAAATTTTGGAAAAGTTTGAAAAATAGGCACCTAAAAACAAAAAAAAATTTTTTTGAAAATACCAAAAATTGTGCAAAAAAAAATTTAAGAACAAAATTCGGGTAAAAAGGAATTTATTTTTTGGAATTTTTATAATTCATTCATAAAATGATTTTTTTTTCTTGAAAAAATTTTTATGTTGTTTAAGGATTTTTTTTAAATTTAACCAATTTCCACAAAATTTTTGTCCATATTTTCGTATTTTTGTCCATTTTATCAGCGTTTTGGTCCATGTTTTGCTATTTTTTCGTCCATATTATAATTCATATTTTGGATTTTTTTTCCATTTAAATCCGGCCCTAATCATCATTTTATGAATTAAGAAACTTTGTTTTATTTTAACTCCATGGTGTGAGCATCATTCATGCCTTGGTGAACTCACTTACCAACTCGTGGTCAAAATTGGCGACAAAGTACACATTGACAATTACCAAATTGTGCCAACCGTCACTTGTCAATTGGTAATAGCTAATTAATTGTCTGTCCTACGCTTTCACCAAGGCTAAAGCTTTTCGTAAAAAAAATAAAATTAAGTTTTCACTACAAAAATGTTCAAAAAGCCTGGGTTTTAACAAATGTTTATATTTTTTGAAAGGAAAATAACATATTAAAATTTAATTTAATAAAAAAAAAAAAATTAATTTATTTTGTAAAAATATTATAAAAAGTGAAATAGTAATAAAAAATATTATTTATTTTACGAGAATATTAAATTAAAAATATTTTATTTTATATGATGAGGTTGAAACGAGGCATAAACTGAACGAAAACTGCAAACTCACAAACCAGTGCTTATTTTCATGGAAAAAAGGCGGTTATCCACGGATAAAGCCCTGGGGAATTGAACCATAAATGCAACTCATTTATTTTAAAGAGCATTATTTTATACCCAAAAATGCCGTTTTTAGAGGGTAGGGTGTTGTGTAATTGTATGTATAGGTAAGCCTAGTTAAGCCTGGTCGGTATATTATACGTCACCGTCGCCTTGAATCAGAGGCTTTTCTTTAGTCTACATTCCAAGTCGGCGCCTGATTAGGCAGCTAACTAAGCCTTCTGATAAAAATTCTTTTTTTACAGCTACGCGAAATCTGAGGATTTGTCATTTGGGGATCCCGCTTTTCAAATGTCATGATCCTCAAATCTCAGGAATATCCTTGGATAATCCTCAAATATCGGGGATATCCTTAAATGTCGGTCCTCAAAAGTCGTGTCCCCAAATGCCAAATCCTCAAATGTTTCACCACGTTTTTCACACCACATAAAAAGCACGAAGATAAGGAACCCCCCCCCCCCCCCGACCTACCTCTGTTCGTGCCCCTCATTTCGATGGTGTGTTAAATTAAAATTTATTTCTTATTTGAAGGCCATGGCAATTATTGGAGTCAAATACATTCATCGGATGGATTACCAAACGGGGATTCTTTCGGTAAACTTGGGAACTCTGGTTAAGTTTCAAGAAAAATTACGAGTGTTGAAAAATATTTGGTCTTTTTGAGTTTCTCAGGTCATAACTTTTTTAAACTTAACGAATTTTTTTGAAATTTTTTAGAGAAAACACTTGTGGGGCTATCGAATGACACCAAGAATTTAAAATTTTTGTTCATTTTTGGTGAAGTTATGAATAATTTTCTGTCAAAAATTTCCCATTCGATGGTTCGAACTGCCCAGCACCCATTAATCCTTTAATATAACTTTAAAAAAAATTTTTTTTTGAAGGTCAGCTTAGAAAAAAACTTTTTGCGTGAGGATGATCAGGACTGCAAACAGTGTGGGTGGTCGATCTGCTCTAGAGCAACTGATGCTGAAACAGGCATCCAAACATTCACGTGCCACTGTTGTGATGTGTTGGAACTTGTACGCACTGATTGGGTAAGCGCCTTCGGACCGGCGGAAAAGTGCCCGGGGGGCTAGGGGGATTACGGAAAAAAAAGTTTAAATATGGCAGACAGGGGTCGACCCTAATTAAAAAAGGTATGTACTATAGTTGCCATTGGCCCCGGAAAAATGCCATCAAATTATGTGTGTCTACAAATACATAGAGTAGCATGCATTTAGACAAATTTTTAACCATTTGAGTGGTGCTTAATTTCTTTTTTAATTCAAAATGGCTCAACTAATCCGAGATTTGAACTGCCAAATTTTTTAATTAAAAATAATTATATATAATTATAGGCCTACGCTTTAAGCTAGGTTTATGCTTGCTTTGGCCTAAGCTTTGTAAAATATTGTACGAGGTGCCATTGACCCCCGAAAAGGCACACTTTTCTTAAAGAGCCCAGCACGGGACCCAGCCACAAAACTTTATGCCGAAATTCCACGGCGGACGGCACCCGCTGGGGGCCTTCCTTTGTTAGGGCAGGCATATTCATTCTTTATCTTTCATTAAACAGAAATGGACTGATCAGTGTCATTATCAAACGGACCTGCTCAATGATGGTCATTATTGTCCAAAATGCAATTGGAAAATCCGTTACAATAACCGCGCATTTTCATGTTGCGACAAGGAGGCCCTTAAAAACTGTAGCGAAGTGAGAGAGAATTAAAAAAAAACTTAAAAAAAATAATATTATAAAGGATGTCTCGAGACCCCCCCTCTCATCGTAAGAGGAGGCCTCGGACGGGGAGATGGTTGGGTGCAAAAGAAAAATTTCGGGTGAAAAGAGGAAAATGAAAAAAAATTGTTTAGCTACTTTTAATAACAAATTCTTTATTAATTCCAAACATTTTCCCGGCGGCGCCTTCGGCACAGAACTTTTTTCGTTGGTAACCAAATCCAACAATCTTGGTATCATCGAGAGATCTTCAGATGCTCTAATAGCCTGCAAAATTCCAAAAAATTTTGTCAATTTGAGCATTTATGGCCAAAAAGATTGGAAAATCAGGTTTTTTGAAGTTTTTTGGTTATGACTTTTTTGAAGCTTAACCAAATTTTTCAGATTTTTGCAGGATACTAGAGGACAGTTAGGGTTATCGAATGATACCAAGATTGTTGGATTTGGTTACCAACGAAAAAAGTTATAGCCAAAAACTCGCTGTGGCCCAAACGTGCCGGGGCCCAACTGAGGTAAACCGAGACTTGCAAAAAAAAAATGGCAAAATGGAAGTCCAGCGGTGCCGATGGGCACCGCCAGGAAATTTTTTTTATTAGTAAATTTTATCTTTTTAAAAAAATTGTTTTGGATTTTCAGTTGCTGCTAAAGCCAGAAGATGTTTCATTTATTTTGGAAAAGAAGCAAAAGTACAGTCCGCCGTCGGGCAATGCCACGTGTCTTCAGCTGATGGCGGAAAAGTGCCCCTGCGGGTGGGGCAATTGCAAGAAAAGGCAAGGCCGTCGGGAGAACACCTGCTGTGCCGCGCATCACGACTTGGTCTGCTGTGAGGGTGAAAAGGTAGGAGTTAACAAATAAGCCGGAGAAATTTTCAAAATTTGTCAGTCAGGAGGGGGCAAGGGGAGTTAGACCAGAGAAAGTGAAAATTTCAAGAATTTGTTCGACATGAGTTGCCGAGGGGAGTTAAGAATTGGAATTCAAAAATATGTCAGTCAGGGGGGGGGGCGAGGGTAATTAGGGCCGGAGAAATTTTTAAAAATTTTCAAAATAGGAAGAAAGGGCCGAGGGAATTAATTTTATTACACAGCCCGCCGGCAATTCCGCACCGGAAAGCAGCGTGACAAATGCCAAAATGCCGACAGGTAAATTTGTGGAACAATCACTGTGTTCAACTCTTTAAATTTAATCCATTTCCTACTGTAGTTTTTGTGCTGCTGATCATCATGTCGAAAATGCTTATCAATCGCTTCGTGGACGCCAATTTGTGGGAGAATTAAAACCAAAAAAATGACAAATTAAATTCCTAATGCCATTTATTTGATCGTTAAATTAAATTTTATGTTTTAATTAGTGAGCCACAATTATTATTTTTTGGCCGTTTATTTATTTAAAATGGTCAGAGCGCCTTGGGCAATTTGCATATAAAATCCGATAAAAACTTTTGCCAATTTGCCAAAAAGTTAACTGAAAACCTATAAAAATGAAGTAATTCCGATGGTGAAAAAGATTTTGGAATCAGAATTCGGGTAACATAAAGCACATAAATTTCGAAGCATAAAGAAATTTTTAGTTTTTTTTTTTTGAAAATTTGCAGTTTTTTAGAATTTACCAAAAATCCATTATATGTATGAAATTTTAATTTTGCAGCTCACTAATTTAATTTATGATTACAATTTTTTTTTTTTTTTGAAATATTCAGTTATTTTAATCAATATTTTTCAGTTTTATTTTTGAAATTTTCATCACTGCTTCAGATAGCTACTTGATTAATTTTAATATTATTTTTATTGTATTTTTATTCTTGCCTTTTCAAATGTATAATTTTTGTAAATTTTTCAGCATTTTGCATATAAACAAAGCATTATTATTATTATTATTATTGTGTTCAAAATGTATTTGAATTTTATAGACTAAATCGATAAAATTAATTACCAACCCATTTTTGCTAATTTGTCAGTTTTTGGTGCTAGGACGTTAGTCAAAAAACCATTCAAATGAGAAATTTTTGACAGAATATTATTCATAACTTCGCCAAAAATGCACCAAATTTTGAATTCTTAAAGTTTTCTATTAGTCTTAGTCTGAAAAATTTCGTTAATTTCAAAAAAAAATTTCGACTAACTAGTTTTTTGAATTCTTCTGACCATAACTTTTTTGGACCGTAACAAAATTTTTTGAAAACTAAAAATTTTGTTACGGTCCAAAAAAGTTATGGTCAGAAGAATTCAAAAAACTAGTTAGTCGAAATTTTTTTTTGAAATTAACGAAATTTTTCAGACTAAGACTAATAGAAAACTTTAAGAATTCAAAATTTGGTGCATTTTTGGCGAAGTTATGAATAATATTCTGTCAAAAATTTCTCATTTGAATGGTTTTTTGACTAACGTCCTAGCACCAAAAACTGACAAATTAGCAAAAATGGGTTGGTAATTAATTTTATCGATTTAGTCTATAAAATTCAAATACATTTTGAACACAATAATAATAATAATAATAATGCTTTGTTTATATGCAAAATGCTGAAAAATTTACAAAAATTATACATTTGAAAAGGCAAGAATAAAAATACAATAAAAATAATATTAAAATTAATCAAGTAGCTATCTGAAGCAGTGATGAAAATTTCAAAAATAAAACTGAAAAATATTGATTAAAATAACTGAATATTTCAAAAAAAAAAAAAAATTGTAATCATAAATTAAATTAGTGAGCTGCAAAATTAAAATTTCATACATATAATGGATTTTTGGTAAATTCTAAAAAACTGCAAATTTTCAAAAAAAAAAAACTAAAAATTTCTTTATGCTTCGAAATTTATGTGCTTTATGTTACCCGAATTCTGATTCCAAAATCTTTTTCACCATCGGAATTACTTCATTTTTATAGGTTTTCAGTTAACTTTTTGGCAAATTGGCAAAAGTTTTTATCGGATTTTATATGCAAATTGCCCAAGGCGCTCTGACCATTTTAAATAAATAAACGGCCAAAAAATAATAATTGTGGCTCACTAATTAAAACATAAAATTTAATTTAACGATCAAATAAATGGCATTAGGAATTTAATTTGTCATTTTTTTGGTTTTAATTCTCCCACAAATTGGCGTCCACGAAGCGATTGATAAGCATTTTCGACATGATGATCAGCAGCACAAAAACTACAGTAGGAAATGGATTAAATTTAAAGAGTTGAACACAGTGATTGTTCCACAAATTTACCTGTCGGCATTTTGGCATTTGTCACGCTGCTTTCCGGTGCGGAATTGCCGGCGGGCTGTGTAATAAAATTAATTCCCTCGGCCCTTTCTTCCTATTTTGAAAATTTTTAAAAATTTCTCCGGCCCTAATTACCCTCGCCCCCCCCCCCTGACTGACATATTTTTGAATTCCAATTCTTAACTCCCCTCGGCAACTCATGTCGAACAAATTCTTGAAATTTTCACTTTCTCTGGTCTAACTCCCCTTGCCCCCTCCTGACTGACAAATTTTGAAAATTTCTCCGGCTTATTTGTTAACTCCTACCTTTTCACCCTCACAGCAGACCAAGTCGTGATGCGCGGCACAGCAGGTGTTCTCCCGACGGCCTTGCCTTTTCTTGCAATTGCCCCACCCGCAGGGGCACTTTTCCGCCATCAGCTGAAGACACGTGGCATTGCCCGACGGCGGACTGTACTTTTGCTTCTTTTCCAAAATAAATGAAACATCTTCTGGCTTTAGCAGCAACTGAAAATCCAAAACAATTTTTTTAAAAAGATAAAATTTACTAATAAAAAAAATTTCCTGGCGGTGCCCATCGGCACCGCTGGACTTCCATTTTGCCATTTTTTTTTTGCAAGTCTCGGTTTACCTCAGTTGGGCCCCGGCACGTTTGGGCCACAGCGAGTTTTTGGCTATAACTTTTTTCGTTGGTAACCAAATCCAACAATCTTGGTATCATTCGATAACCCTAACTGTCCTCTAGTATCCTGCAAAAATCTGAAAAATTTGGTTAAGCTTCAAAAAAGTCATAACCAAAAAACTTCAAAAAACCTGATTTTCCAATCTTTTTGGCCATAAATGCTCAAATTGACAAAATTTTTTGGAATTTTGCAGGCTATTAGAGCATCTGAAGATCTCTCGATGATACCAAGATTGTTGGATTTGGTTACCAACGAAAAAAGTTCTGTGCCGAAGGCGCCGCCGGGAAAATGTTTGGAATTAATAAAGAATTTGTTATTAAAAGTAGCTAAACAATTTTTTTTCATTTTCCTCTTTTCACCCGAAATTTTTCTTTTGCACCCAACCATCTCCCCGTCCGAGGCCTCCTCTTACGATGAGAGGGGGGGTCTCGAGACATCCTTTATAATATTATTTTTTTTAAGTTTTTTTTTAATTCTCTCTCACTTCGCTACAGTTTTTAAGGGCCTCCTTGTCGCAACATGAAAATGCGCGGTTATTGTAACGGATTTTCCAATTGCATTTTGGACAATAATGACCATCATTGAGCAGGTCCGTTTGATAATGACACTGATCAGTCCATTTCTGTTTAATGAAAGATAAAGAATGAATATGCCTGCCCTAACAAAGGAAGGCCCCCAGCGGGTGCCGTCCGCCGTGGAATTTCGGCATAAAGTTTTGTGGCTGGGTCCCGTGCTGGGCTCTTTAAGAAAAGTGTGCCTTTTCGGGGGTCAATGGCACCTCGTACAATATTTTACAAAGCTTAGGCCAAAGCAAGCATAAACCTAGCTTAAAGCGTAGGCCTATAATTATATATAATTATTTTTAATTAAAAAATTTGGCAGTTCAAATCTCGGATTAGTTGAGCCATTTTGAATTAAAAAAGAAATTAAGCACCACTCAAATGGTTAAAAATTTGTCTAAATGCATGCTACTCTATGTATTTGTAGACACACATAATTTGATGGCATTTTTCCGGGGCCAATGGCAACTATAGTACATACCTTTTTTAATTAGGGTCGACCCCTGTCTGCCATATTTAAACTTTTTTTTCCGTAATCCCCCTAGCCCCCCGGGCACTTTTCCGCCGGTCCGAAGGCGCTTACCCAATCAGTGCGTACAAGTTCCAACACATCACAACAGTGGCACGTGAATGTTTGGATGCCTGTTTCAGCATCAGTTGCTCTAGAGCAGATCGACCACCCACACTGTTTGCAGTCCTGATCATCCTCACGCAAAAAGTTTTTTTCTAAGCTGACCTTCAAAAAAAAATTTTTTTTAAAGTTATATTAAAGGATTAATGGGTGCTGGGCAGTTCGAACCATCGAATGGGAAATTTTTGACAGAAAATTATTCATAACTTCACCAAAAATGAACAAAAATTTTAAATTCTTGGTGTCATTCGATAGCCCCACAAGTGTTTTCTCTAAAAAATTTCAAAAAAATTCGTTAAGTTTAAAAAAGTTATGACCTGAGAAACTCAAAAAGACCAAATATTTTTCAACACTCGTAATTTTTCTTGAAACTTAACCAGAGTTCCCAAGTTTACCGAAAGAATCCCCGTTTGGTAATCCATCCGATGAATGTATTTGACTCCAATAATTGCCATGGCCTTCAAATAAGAAATAAATTTTAATTTAACACACCATCGAAATGAGGGGCACGAACAGAGGTAGGTCGGGGGGGGGGGGGGGGTTCCTTATCTTCGTGCTTTTTATGTGGTGTGAAAAACGTGGTGAAACATTTGAGGATTTGGCATTTGGGGACACGACTTTTGAGGACCGACATTTAAGGATATCCCCGATATTTGAGGATTATCCAAGGATATTCCTGAGATTTGAGGATCATGACATTTGAAAAGCGGGATCCCCAAATGACAAATCCTCAGATTTCGCGTAGCTGTAAAAAAAGAATTTTTATCAGAAGGCTTAGTTAGCTGCCTAATCAGGCGCCGACTTGGAATGTAGACTAAAGAAAAGCCTCTGATTCAAGGCGACGGTGACGTATAATATACCGACCAGGCTTAACTAGGCTTACCTATACATACAATTACACAACACCCTACCCTCTAAAAACGGCATTTTTGGGTATAAAATAATGCTCTTTAAAATAAATGAGTTGCATTTATGGTTCAATTCCCCAGGGCTTTATCCGTGGATAACCGCCTTTTTTCCATGAAAATAAGCACTGGTTTGTGAGTTTGCAGTTTTCGTTCAGTTTATGCCTCGTTTCAACCTCATCATATAAAATAAAATATTTTTAATTTAATATTCTCGTAAAATAAATAATATTTTTTATTACTATTTCACTTTTTATAATATTTTTACAAAATAAATTAATTTTTTTTTTTTTATTAAATTAAATTTTAATATGTTATTTTCCTTTCAAAAAATATAAACATTTGTTAAAACCCAGGCTTTTTGAACATTTTTGTAGTGAAAACTTAATTTTATTTTTTTACGAAAAGCTTTAGCCTTGGTGAAAGCGTAGGACAGACAATTAATTAGCTATTACCAATTGACAAGTGACGGTTGGCACAATTTGGTAATTGTCAATGTGTACTTTGTCGCCAATTTTGACCACGAGTTGGTAAGTGAGTTCACCAAGGCATGAATGATGCTCACACCATGGAGTTAAAATAAAACAAAGTTTCTTAATTCATAAAATGATGATTAGGGCCGGATTTAAATGGAAAAAAAATCCAAAATATGAATTATAATATGGACGAAAAAATAGCAAAACATGGACCAAAACGCTGATAAAATGGACAAAAATACGAAAATATGGACAAAAATTTTGTGGAAATTGGTTAAATTTAAAAAAAATCCTTAAACAACATAAAAATTTTTTCAAGAAAAAAAAATCATTTTATGAATGAATTATAAAAATTCCAAAAAATAAATTCCTTTTTACCCGAATTTTGTTCTTAAATTTTTTTTTGCACAATTTTTGGTATTTTCAAAAAAATTTTTTTTTGTTTTTAGGTGCCTATTTTTCAAACTTTTCCAAAATTTTCCATCTAGAGGTGTATTTTTCGATTCTTTTTGTGAAAATGCCGAAATATGGATGCAAAATATGGAAATATGTACAAAAATTTGAAATATGAAAAATACGGAAATAAAAAGGCATTTTAGGCCGAAAAAAGTGTGAAAATAATATGGAAATCCAAACAAATCCGGACCCTAATGATGATACATACATTTTTGTTTAGGGTAAAAAAGTCTGTAAAGTAAAAAGATTTTTAATGAAAATTTCCAGTTTCATGAAAACAATCAGAAAATTACATTTCAGAATATAAATTGAAAATTAATTGAGAAATTGAAAAAAAAATTTATTTTATTTAGTTTTCGTCATTAGTTGTTTAATTTTGAAACATATATAAATGTAGAATTATTTAATTTTAAAAATACAGTACCTCATTTTGCTTCAACTCCTAAAAACTATAAAGTTAGTTACAATATTTAATTATTGGATTTTGACTTGGTGTATTAGCAACTAATCTATGCGCATACATACCTTTGCATATGGTTTGACAAAATCACGATTCTGTAAAGGAAATTTACGCTTTTAGGTTATAAGTTTTAATTCAAAAAAAAGTCTGTCTTGTCTAAAAAGAAATCCTAAATCTAATCTATCTTTATTTTTAAAATGAATGATACATATGGAAAATTATAAGAGCATTTATTATACTCATATGCATTAAATTACTTAAAAATTGCCCAAAATATAGAAGGAAAAAAAATCCAAAATGGCATAATAGATTTTTTTTTTTTGTCTTTATTTGGAGGGGCTAGATCTTAGAAACTGAAAATGTCCTTATTTCTAAAAAAAATTTTTTTTATTTTCTGGCTTTCCCCAAACTTTTTAGATTTTTTGTGCTAGATGATTTATTTCGCTGATATATTTTATCTCTCTTGTAAAATTGTTGAATGACCTTTTGATTTATCATTTTTTTAAGCGCATATTTGAATTAATTCCATTTTGAAAAAAATGCATTTATGGGCAAAATCTGTTAACAAATTGCTTTAAATTTTCAAAATTTTCCCCGACGGCGCCTGTCGGCACTTTTCATGTAGGTATTTTATTGCCTTTTTTCGCGCTAATACATATTAGTTTTAGAAAAAATCTTATTTTTGATGTCAAAAGCTTAGTTTTAACATCGTTTGCCCTTATTTTGAAATGAAAAAAAACTTGCGAACCCTGCTTTTTTATACAATATAATGTCTCACAAATCAGTACCGACGACTGTTTAAAATCAAATTTTAATTGCCATACTTTGCAACACGCGAGTTTGTAGCCCGGCTCACAGCATTCATCCATGTTCTCCTCCTGCTGTTCAAATCCAGCTTCTTTGGTCGGCAAACAATCGTACCATCCGCAGTTTCTGCTATGATCAATTGAATCGGTGCACCTGAGATAGAGAAGAAGAAGAAGCTGATTCCCCGAAGAGGAAGATTAATGGATCAATTAAGGCGACAGTTGATTCTATATGATCGAATGGAGGGCTGAGGAGGGTAGCATCGGTTGTTCAGCCGGTAGAACACTGGTCCGGAAAGCCAGAGACGCCGGTTCAAAGCCGGCCCGCCCAATAGTTTTTCCGTTTCACCAGCTCGTTCATATAGGTGTCATGGCAGTTCGTGTACAATGACGTTTCGTACAATTTCAAACGGGAATGGCCATAACTTTTTTGTTCGTCAGTTAAGCTCAACGTGTTTAGAAGCTATCATTAGGGTACTAATTTGTATGTTTTTATCATCTCATCAAAAAGTTATGATTTATAAGCAGGGAACGAATTTTTAGGTTTTCACCTTTTTTTTTGCAATAGCATATGTTGAGGTGAGCGCAAAAAACACATTTTCTTCGATTAATTTTCGATTTAGAGCGACTTTTTAGCAACTATTTTTAACTATTTTCGCTTATGAAATTTTTGAACAACTATTTTGGCTTGTGAAATTTAAAAAAAAAACTATTTTTTCAACTATTTCTGCTTTTCAACAAAAAAAATATTATGAAAAAAGCAATAAAAAACAAAAATGCACCCCTAAGAATCGACTTTTCAAAAAAAAAAAAAAAATTAAAAAATCCACCCTTAAGAATCGACTTTTCAAAAAAAAAAAATTCAAACATACACCCCTATTAATAGACTTTTCAAAAAAGCAAAAATCCTGGCCACGATTTGGCGGACAATGAAAAATTTTACGCCTGAAAATCTTAAAATATGTTTAATTTACAATTATTAAACCGAAATAGATAAAGAATGAGTCAATTTTTGGAAAATTCACACATTTATTGACATTTTTTTCCAATTTGTGGCAACTTTTTTAGCAACTATTTTGGCCTTTTTTGAGTTTTTAGCAACTATTTTGGCAGTTTTTTAGCAACTATTTAGGTACCTTTTTCGCGATTTTTAGCACCTAAAAATCCGTTCCCTGTTTATAATACTTAAAAATTCAAGAACATCCTAATTTTTTGTAAACTACAGCATAAATCATAACTTTTTGGTGAGATGATTAATCGCTTAGCTTCTGCTTAATTATAGCTTCTAAACACGTTGAGCTTTCGAATGATACCAATTTTGAAGAAATTAACTGACGAACAAAAAAAGTTATGGCCATTCCCATTTGAAATTGTACGAAACGCCATTGTACGAACTGCTACCGACCCGACCCGTTCATATACTCATTCACCTTTTGTTGCACTTTTCGAAAATTGACTCGGCAAAGGATGTCTGATCAGTTTTAAGAGTACGAGCTGTGGCTTCGCCTTGCGGAGTAAACGCATATTTCACAGTTTCTTGGGCAATGGATGTTAAAATGGTTTCAGCAAATTTGAAAATCAATGGCATTGCCAATGCGAGCATTGGCTCTACACGTTTTTGGCGTTTTTTCAACACATTTTGATCGGTGTCGGCTGAAAGATATTTATTGTATCATTGTCATATGCCATTTGAATGGCATAAAACCATCACCAAGGGCATTGTCTGGGCCTTTTCCAAGGGCATTGGTTGGGCCATTTTGATTGGCATTGGCTATTAAATTTATATTTTTAAATGATCGTATGCCATTGCAATGGCATTAAACCATTACCACGGGCATCGGTGGTGCCATTTCCAAGGGCATTGTCTGGGCCTTTTCCAAGGGCATTGGTTGGGCCATTTTGATTGGCATAGGCTATTAAATTTATATTTTTAATATTGTCATATGCCATTGCAATGGCATTAAACAATTACCACGGGCATCGGTGGTGCCTTTTCCAAGGGCATTGGCTGGGCCATTTCCAAGTGCATCAGTTTGGCCATTTTGATTGACATTGGCTATTAAATTTATATTTTTAATATTGTCATATGCCATTGCAATGGCATTAAACAATTACCACGGGCATCGGTGGTGCCTTTTCCAAGGGCATTGGCTGGGCCTTTTCCAAGGGCATTGGTTGGGCCATTTTGATTGGCATAGGCTATTAAATTTATATTTTTAAATGATCGTATGCCATTGCAATGGCATTAAACCATTACCACGGGCATCGGTGGTGCCTTTTCCAAGGGCATTAGCTGGGCCATTTCCAAGGGCATCGGCTGGGCCATTTCCAAGGGCATCGGCTGGGCCTTTTTCAAGGGCATTGGTTGGGCCATTTTGATTGGCATTGGCTATTAAATTTATATTTTTAATATTGTCATATGCCATTGCAATGGCATTAAACCATTACCACGGGCATTGGTGGCGCCTTTTCCAAGGGCATCGGCCGCTGGGCCATTTCCAAGGGCATCGGTGGTGCCATTTACAAGGGCATCGGCTGGGCCATTTTGGTTGGTGTCGGCTGATAGATAATTTTTGTAACATTGTCAAGTCCCATTTCAACGGGCTTCAACTCATTACCAGGGGCATCGGTGGTGCCATTTGCAAGGGCATCGGTTTGGCCATTTTGGTTGGCGTAGGCTGACCAATTACCATGGAACGAATATGTTAAAGAAATCACTGAGATGGTAATGAATATGCACAATTGAGTCACGCGACTCATTGTACAACTATTGGTGTTTTTCACCTGTTTTCAATTTTTTACAAATTTGTTATATTTTGGTGCCCCAAAAAGTTTTTTTAAATTTTTTATTTGATCATTTTATTTAAATTAAAATTCCATTTTATAAAGACCCAATCAGATTCGAATAGTTTTTACGAATTGCCGTGAAAATCAATTAATTATTTTGGGTGGCTTAAATAAACAAAATTTTAAAGAATTTCTGTGGGCTTTCCATCGGATAGAATGAATGAATTGATGAATAAAAGTTATTTGAAATAATCCAAATTAAATAGCTCTATTAATCACGTTAATCAGTTTGGATTCCGTTTCCCAGTGACAATGTTTGCTGATTCATTGGGAAAGCGATAATTTGGACTTTTTCGGAAGGGTTAATTCATTTCCGATTTAAATTAAACATACAAAAATATTATTTTATTTCAAATATAAATTTAGATAATTTTCAATTTTTATCCCATAATATCTTTCGACAGTCATTCAGACTCGATAAGCAAGTTGGCGTTGGAACTTTTCGGCTTCCAATTTGGGAAGGTCAATTGGGAAATTTGTGGGAAATGGTGCCACATACTCTCGAAGGATGTGCCACAAGGTGTTGAATATATGAACGAGTTGCTGGGGAAGCCTTCGAGGGAAAAATTATTGGGCGTGCCGGTTTTGAATCGGCGTATCTCCGGAAGTTGTACCAGCCAGCTGAAACCCATGCTGACTCGTTTCGTAAATTCCGCCAGGGCGTTTCGTAAATCTGCCACCATGGGCATTTGTAAATGGTAAAAATCCAACTCGTACTTGGTCAACTCGAACTGCCCCAACTCGTACTGTTAGTTTTTCGAGAAAAAAATCGCCATAACTTTTGTTAAAGTCAATGTTACCAAGAATGTTTAATTTGGTCGACTTTGACAAAAGTTATGATGATTTTTTGTCGAAAAATAGTAAGGGGTATAAAAACAAAAAAATTTGACACATAAAAATTCACCATAACTTGGCTAATATCATCATGGTATTTCAATAGCTCATGGACATTCTTTATCAAAATTTTGTAAAAAAAAAGATATGGTATAAGTCCGAATTTTTTGGCCATAGCATTTTTGAAACTCAATGAAATTTTGCACCGCTGGGACTACCGATTCCCCCGTCTCCAGCAGTTACCTGACATTTGCGGCTTTGTCCAAAATCGGGTTCATAATTAAATTTATTTTTCAATCCCTGATAGCCGAAACAATATTATATAAGTGATAGAAAATGATTATGTTGGATAATTTTATAGTTAGTAAATTTTTCAAAAAGTTAGTCAATTATGCAAACAGCAGAATATTTATTTTTTGAATATAATTCTCCAAAATTTTTACAAAAATTGCAATGAATTTAAAAAAATGAAATAAAAATCCCAAAAATTAAAAAAAGCTTACAAGGGAACATTTCGAACTGTAAATGTTCAAATCACTTTAAAACCACCGTGCTAAATATTGCTGTTCGGGTCGGGTCCAAATCACTGCTTTCCCTCCACAATATTTCCAAAGTCGGGGACAATTAACTTTATTTAAAACAGCAACAATAAAAATAGGGGAAAGTCCGAGGAAAAGAATTGACCAACACAAATATAAAAAGTGCACTGCCAACAGAAATGAACTGAAGAAAAGACGGGGGAACATATTCTGCTGGGAAGGGAATGGCAAAATATCGATAGGCGAGAAAGAGTACATTGACAGACAATTAGACAAAATTAACAAGGGGCAAAACAATTAAATAAATAATACGCCAAAAATCAAACATTAACACATCCCGACCCTCCAAGAAAAGGCGTCCCCTGCCTTTCATGCTCATTCGGCATCCGAGAGGTGGTGGGCGAGTTCAGCTTGTGCCGGCGTCCGTCTCCTAACATTCCACGGTCGGGCTCTTTACGGCATTTTCCTCCACGATAAAAAATTCTTGGGCCAAATTTGACGTCAGTCTCGCCTCGATGGAATGGCGGTTGGGACCGAGAGTCAGGGCGGCGATCGCATACACCCAACCTCCCATTTGCCAACGAAGCCCTTGTTGGGCTGGCCTTCCCCCTACCCAAATTTTCAGTTGTCCCTAACTGAAATTGGCCCAAATTTTTCCTTTTCCAAACACACTTCATCGCCTTTTCGTTTGGCACGCCCACTTTCATTTGAACCGAATTCAATTGCTGTTTGTTTGCCGCACTTTCTCCAAAATTTTCAGAATTTTTGATCGGAATTTCCTTGGTTTTCAGTTGGGGCACGAATGTTTTGGTGAATAGAGGCCTTATTTCACCGGCATTTCGAATTGATGACTTCTCCGTGTCTGGCTGCTTTTGTTGTCGCCGTCCTTTATTACCTTTCTTGGTCCCAGTGCCATTTTTAGGCTCCGACGCGTCCTTTCTCTTCCCTCCAAAATTTATCGGGGTTTTGTCGAAGTTTTGGTCATCAACAACAAATGTTTTGAAAATGAACAACGGCGAATTTTTTGGCTCCGAAGCTGGTGAAAAGTCTACAATGCGGCAGTTTACTGCGTCAAGCATTTTGAAACCCAATTGGTCCATGGCATTTGTGCCGAAAAGCAAATCATACCCAAAAGCTGATTGTGCGACGAATAAATTGATTTTCGTCTCTAATGCTCCACGCCGAATGGGAAGACTAACAACACCGTAACACTTCACTTCTGTTCCGTTTATGTCGATAATTTGACTTTCGGAGCGGGCAACGACGTCCTTTTGGCTTACTTTATCCATTATTTGAGAGAAAAATTTGGCCGAAATCAGAGAAATTTGCGATCCGCCGTCCAGCATTGCATCCGACTTATGCCCGAATACCGAAACATTGGCCGCCAAAATTTTACCAACCGGCGAGTTTTCTTCCCAAAATCTACCCTTTTCCTTCTCATTCGTTGCTTTTCCGAAGAATTTCTCAATTTCGGGACGGTGTTCCAAATTTACGGCACCAACAAACAAATTCCCCCTTTTCGGCAGTTCACCATTTTGCTGAAAGTGAACATTTTGGTTCATGAATGATTGTGATGGCTGGAAATTGCTGATTGGATTGTCCTGGTGCGTCTGATGTTTTGGCTGCGAAAAGCAATTCCGAGAAGTGTGTCCGACTCGGCCGCAGTTATAGCAAACAATATGACTTCTTTGTTTTTGGAAAGAGCCGTTGTTTTGGCTACTTCGCCAAGAATTCCGTGCGGCATTTTGAACTGCCTCGGCCCGTGCCGCTTGTGCGATGAAATCGTCGAAGGATGCTCCTGGTTTACGAGTCATCTCTAAAATGGTAGCCAATTCTGGGTTAGGGAGGGCCCTAATGAAGTGCATGGCCGAATATTCGTCGTACAGATGTTCAGTGAGGCCGGGATATGCGCAGCGGACCAACCACGAAACACGTTCGCCGAGCTGATCAACCGTTTCGTTCGGCCGAAGCCAAATTCCTTTCATCAATTGATCTAATGCTGTCAGTTGTTTGGCATCTGTGTCGTCTAACTGTCGTATGATTGCTCTTCTGATCAGTTGATAATCATGGCGATTTTCAGCAACCGCGGAATTGAAAGCTCTCTCAGCTTTGCCAAAACATTTGGAACGCAGAGCCCGCAATCGCTTCGACTCGGGCCATTCTTCTGTCGCAATATCAAATTGCTTGAAAAAGGCGTTCACTGAATCAGAGCCTTTGCTGCCATCCAAATTCGGAATTGTGTTGAGAGTCATGGTATATGAAAAGCCATCGAGGCTTCGAATTGCCTGCGCCATCATGCCATCAAATACCAGACCGGCGTGGAGGTGGGAATTCTTTACTTGAAGAAGTCGACGCCGAATTTCGTTTTCATCCATTTCAATCCCGTCGATTTCGTTGGCGAATTGCACATTTCCTTCGTGTACAATTGGCGAATTGGTCCGGCGAATCTGCTCGAAGTTGTGTTCGGTCATCCCTCTAAGCGGCGGTGATAAAATTCAGCGTTTCGAATCCAAGACGTTCGCAACAATGCGTTAATAAGTCGGTACCAAGTCCTCACTTATCGCAGCAATGCGTTAGCAGTGGGACGAAATCGGTGAAATTCGCAGCAATGCGTTAAAAAGCAGAACCGCAGCAATGCGTTTGTTCTGTACGGCAACCAAGAAAATTGCAGAACCGCAGCAATGCGCTTGTTCTGGACGCTTCTCAAATCGGCTTCTTCTCAACAGTCAAAAATCCCACAATGCCGGCACAACTAACTCTTCGCCAGGAGCGCCACGTGCTAAATATTGCTGTTCGGGTCGGGTCCAAATCACTGCTTTCCCTCCACAATATTTCCAAAGTCGGGGACAATTAACTTTATTTAAAACAGCAACAATAAAAATAGGGGAAAGTCCGAGGAAAAGAATTGACCAACACAAATATAAAAAGTGCACTGCCAACAGAAATGAACTGAAGAAAAGACGGGGGAACATATTCTGCTGGGAAGGGAATGGCAAAATATCGATAGGCGAGAAAGAGTACATTGACAGACAATTAGACAAAATTAACAAGGGGCAAAACAATTAAATAAATAATACGCCAAAAATCAAACATTAACACACCACTTTTATCGTGTAGAGCATGGTCGATTTACTATTATAAATTTTTGGCTTTTTTGGCTACGGCGCCAAAGTGATCAGAAAAAAGTGATCAAATGAAAAACCCAGCAAAAAATTGTTAATTTGATTTATTTTTTCCTCTTCACCATTGGTCATGGGTTCGGATCCGCTGGGTAGATGAATTATTTTGAATTTTTTCAAAGTGTTATTCCGCCTAGTATATTTTTATTCAATTATTTTAAGTTGTTTTATGATGCTTTTTGATAAAAAATTGTTTGCTGATCATTTAAAAAAAAGTTTAATGACTCTATCCTTATTTTTTAATTTTTTATTAATTTTTAAAAATTTTGTCATTTTTATCGATTTTCCGAAACTTTATCACTTTTTTCTGATTACTTTGGCGCCGTAGCCAAAAAAGCTAAAAATTTACAATAGTAAATCGACCATGCTCTACACGATAAAAGAGGTTGTAAAGTGATTTGAACACTTACAGTTCGAAATGTTCCCTTGTTAACCTAATGCCAAAAATAAGTAAAAAATTATTTCCCGATGATTTAAAAAATTAGTCAATTGATCGGTCGATCGATCATCCACCATATCCATCCATCCATCATTTACACCAAAATGTGAGCCATGGCCAAATTGGAAACGAACAGAACGAGCACCAGCAGCAGCAGCGGAACCACAGAAAAATGAGAAGGACACGGTATTTAGTTGTCAGGAATACATACGGTAACCAAAGATATTTTGACTCAAATACGAAAATTAATACAATACGCCTTTCTTTCTTTGTTTGAATACCGTACCTTTGAATGGCGCAACCGTTGCATCGTCCCAATCCTCCGTTGGCATTGTGTTGTTAGTCTGTAATTTAAAAAGTAATTAATTCGTTCGGAGAGAGTTTTTTTTGGGTGAAAATTATCCGTAATTATTGAATATTTTTATTATGACATTGTCCCTTCAGGGACCGGCGGGACTTTTTCGGCACCGGAAAATTTAAAATTTTACAAAAAATGGTTGTTTTCCATAATTTATATATTTATCTTTTTTTTTGTTATCATTTTGTTTATAAGAGCTTCTAACCTGAAGAATGAAAAGTTTTCGATTAATATTTTCGATTTTGAAATTTTTTCCTCAAATTTTTGCGTTTTCTATCATCACAAATACCACTCAGCCCCTCGGGGGTTTTTGAGTATCGACATATTAATTCAGTCCCAAGCATTAGCTTAATGCGCCCAACCAACCCCCTCAACGCAGCAGGCCAAGTCGTTATGCTCCTCGCAGCATGTGCTGGCCGCACGGCCTTGCCTCGGCTTACAAACGCCGTACCCACACTCGCACCGGCTCTTCACCAGAACGGCACATTCTTTGCTTTCGGACAAGGGCTGAAATTTTGGCATTAAAATCCAAATATTTTAGGGAAAACAGAAAATAAATTGGCAAAGATAAATTAAATTGAAAATATTACCATGATTTTTTCGTTCTCTGGCTGTTTATTGGGCTAAAAAAAATCAAAAAAATCTGGAGAAGACCGGGAAAAGCAGCGGCGAAAATTTAAAGAATGTATCGTTTCCGGCGCCGTCGCCGTTACGGCGCCAACCCATTAGTATATGACTAGTAATTCTGAGGAAATATTCAAATTTTCGGGAATTTGTAAAAGTCCATTGGACTCATAAACTGTACTTGAGCCTGATAATCTTTGTATTTTTTCAGGCTAATAGAGCATACAAAGAGCTTTTTAAGGTAACAAAATTTTTTGGATTTATTTGAAAACAAAAAATTATAGTCAAAATCTTTGGCTGGCGCTGAAACGCCGGCACCGAAACGACCGGTTTCCGAAAATTTACTTACGCCGAAGCATTGCTTAAGCCCTGTCATGTTACAGCACGTCTCCACTAGAGACCGGACGGGATCGGGATCCCGCGGGATTTCTTCGGGATCCCGCGGGATTAAATTCGGGATCCCGACCTCGGGATCCGTCCCGAACGATTTTTTAAATTCATCGGGATTGATCGGGATCGGGATTTCATCGGGATCCCGAACCGGGATCCCTCCCGACATTTTACCAATCCCGCGGGATCCCGCGGGATTGAAGTCATGATAATTTTTCGAAAAATCTCCATTTTTTAATTAATATCTTGAATTTTAAATTAAAAAAATATTGTCATTTGCTGATTTTTCTTAAAAAATCCGTAAAAATTCCAAAAAATTTCCACAGGTCTCCAAAATTCCAATAAAATTTTCAAAGTTTAAACTAAAAGTTGGCCATTTTGTGACTTTTATTTTTTCAAAAAAGAATTAACAAAATCTGTTAACAAATCGCATCCAAAATTACAAAATTTTCCCGGCGGCGCCTATCGGCACCGCCGGCCTCCACCTTGTTCCCCCTAAAGTTTTTGAAAAAATCTCATTTGTCAGCAAAAAAATCATAAAAATCTAATTTTTTGGTTCCGATGCACTTAACGATTTGCTAATTTTCCTCAAATTGTTAAAACTGATCATAGGAGGCGAAAATATAAAAATTTATATTAATTAAATTTAAAAAAAAATTTAAAGCTATGTTTTTAAATGTTCTAATTTTTGGTCCTAAAATCTGATTTTTTAGGCATGCTATTCGAATTTTGAAAATTTTCTAAAAACCTGATATAATTCCCATTCCTATTTTTCTTCAATGGAATTGATCAATTATAAATATAGATAAGCATTTGAACAAAACTTGACACAAAAGCATAAAAAAAATTGAGTTTTTGCAAATCCCGATAATCCCGCGGGATCCCGAAAAAAAATCTTCGGGATTGATCGGGATCGGGATTCGTTCGGGATCCCGAGTCGGGATCCGTCCCGATCGTTTTTACGAAATGTTCGGGATTGATCGGGATCGGGATTCGGTCGGGATCCCGACTCGGGATCCCTCCGACCCCAGTTGTCCGGTCTCTAGTCTCCACACCCTCACGATCGATCAGTTGCCATTTGCACACTGCACATTTCTTTTCCGGTTTATATTTACAAGCGCCAATTTTCTGCAAAAAGGGGGAAAATCAAAAACAATTTATTCTTTACCCTCGCACCCAATAAATTAGTCAATTAACTGCTCAATTAGCGAGCGAGCCGTGATTTATAATCCGTCAAATGGGCAGAAATATTTTCGGCGGGGAGGGGGGGGGGGGGGGGGGGCGAGCGAGAGGCTTTATCCCCTTCAGCCCCGTCCCCCATGGCTACACCGGCGTGGAACCTATCCTAAAGTACGTGCGAACCCATTACGAAGTCACAAGACTCTCGTAGTCACAACACTTGCATGCAAAATCAGTACTGTAGCGTTTATTGTTGTAATTGAAATAGGTACACAAAACCCATCCGCAACGCGAGCAATTGGCCTGCTCGAAGAAGAAGTAATCCTTTAAATAAACAAACATTTAAAAAATGTGGAGATGGTACCGTATTTATTAGAGATCGACATTTTTTTGGACCTGGATTTTCTGAACAAAATCCTGGTCCAGGAGAAATCCAGGCTTGGACGTGGATTCGTTCGAATTTGTTATTGTATAAAAACAAACAAAAATGGTCAAATGATGATGCACTTGCTCGAGACTTGTTCCCGAAACCTAAACCTAGCAGGGCTGGAGAGGAGGCGGGGGGCGTGGAAAAAGTGCCGTAATTAAGGAATCTCGAACCACCAAAACCCAAGACAGTTAGTTCCCACTCTCGATTCGCTCTGATTTACCTCATTGTGATTAAACAGTGCATCCTCCTCCTCCTTCCTCTTACCGGAGCAATCATCCCATGTATGCAAATTTAGTTGAACATTTTGTGTGCCCTCAGCATATACACGAACACCATACGTGCGGCAATTACCATCACATGTCTCCGGGTAGAATGGCACAGTTTTAATGCATTTGTACTAAATTTGGAAAACGAAATTGCAAAAATGGATGTCGTTTTAGGTGCCAAACCATTAAAAAATGCCCTAAAAAGCGAACCGTTTTTCGCAAATGATAAATTATGGCAAAAAGTTGCAAAATTTTGTACTTTTTTAACCGGAAATTTTCTTATCCTGGAAAAAAATTCTTTGAACTTTTAATGAACCCAAAGAATATATGAAAAGATATTAAAAATTTTATACAATTAAATCTCGAAATTCTCCAGTGCCGTTTTATCCCCAATATTTAATTAATGTTCAAAATAATATTATATACAAAAGAAAAATACTTGGAGATATTCGGTGATGGCATTCTAAAATTGGCGGCAATTAATTATTTCTTTTCATAATTAAATCAATTTTAATTAATTGTAATTACCATATTATCCGGAAACAAATCGGGGACCTAAAAATGACAGAAGAGCGAATAGAACATTTCATTAATTTAAATTTTAATAAAAAAAAATTTTTGTGACGAAATTCCGCAGGTCCACTAATTATTTACTCGAAAATATTTTTTACTTCGCAGCATTTCAATACATAATTTGCTGCACAACATTCGTCCGCCTCCTTCAGAATGGTCGGTCCGTCGGCCATTTTGACGCAATTGCCCCATTTGCATGGACACTTTTCGTAACAGTGGCTCGGTTCCATCGCAAACACCTAATTAACTTTGGCCTAATTACGTGAATTATGGCTTTTAGTAGCCAATTAGTAGTATTCTCTCTGCTCGTGATTGAAAATTTACCAAGACACGTGAAATTTTTTTTTTTTTTGTTTGTAATAAACCCTCAAATTTGCTAATTTCTAGACTAATCGTGAGTTCGTATTTAAACAACCCCAAAAAAGTCTGTCGCTAATTACCACATTTTTGCCAAGTTCCAATCCGGCCGGGTCGGCAGCTGCATTTGTACGAAGTTGCCCAGTCTTTGGATCCAATGTCCTCCAAAAGGAATTCACAAAAGCATCTCTCAATGAGTCTGCCTGACGTTTTTGACGGACAATGGCACTTTCCTTGTCTGCGGTTGTGCCATTTTCACGTGCACCGATTGACACATTGCCAATGGCATTGGTTGGGACATTTCCACGGGCAACGATTGGCACATTGCCAATGGCATTGGTTGGGACATTTCCACGGGCAACGATTGGCACATTGCCAATGGCATCGGCTCTGCCATTTCCATCGAGATCAGTTGGGTCATTTCCACGGGCACCAATTGGCACATTGCCAATTGTGGAAGATGACGTCCGAATTTGTGCCATTGTGAAGATCAAGAGAAGGGCGCGCCAAAGATTAAGCATTTTATGATTATTAATTACACAATTTTCCTAAAATTACAAAAAATATTTTTTTTTATTCCGATTGCGTAAAATAATGAATTATAAAATCTGTATGATTCTCATCACAGAAAATCTCTCAAAAATTGTGACGTGGCCACATTTGGCCATCGAACGAACTGACGAACGAGGAAAAGCAGCAGCAGTAAATTACGAATCCGATAATTCATCCGCCGACCTTATCGCTGATTCATTTTTTGATTATTTTCTCTGTTTATTTTACAAAATTAAGTTGCCGCGTGAGAAAAGGTAATTTTGGCAAAAATTTTTTTTTACAAAAATAGCCATTTTTTCAAATATTGTTATTAATTTAATCAAAATAAATTAGATATATTTGATGCAGAATTTTTTTCAATGTCGATATGTAAAAGTTGGTGAAAATCTGTAAGGCGAAAAAGGCTTAATAGTGAGAAGCAAATGCTGTTTTTTACTCATTAAAAATGAAGAGATAGTACACAAAATTGAGAGAAATTACAAAGAAAAAAGAAAATAACGAGATAGTGAGTGTACTAGGCCTATCTCTGCACAGTGAAGTTGATCCATTATGTGTATCAATCAGGGTTGGCACGGAATTCCGATTTAAATTCCCATTTCTGAAAATTTTTAGGGCCTTGGAATGCCATCCAAGGTGTGTATGTATTCACAACAGTACGGTATCCTAAATTCATTTTACTGTATTCCTTCTGCTGATGGTAGGTGATCATCTCCAAATTTGGCCATGTCTCACATTTTTGTTGACATGATAATGTGATGATTTTTGACCCATTATGTGTATCAAGGATGACACGGAATTACAATTTCCGACTTCCATTCCTATATCTTTGTGGTCGTAATTCCGAATTTCCAAAAAAATTTGGGGCCTCAGAATGGCATCCCTGTTGTTTTTGTATTCCTAACACTACGGTATCTTAAATTAATTTTACTGAAATCCTTCTCCTGCTGGTGCTCGTGTTCATCTCCAAACTCGCCATGTTTCACATTTTTGTCGACATGATGATGTGACCAAACTGATCAAAATTCTTGCTAATTTACAATGATCAGTTTTTTTATGGGTTTTTAATTTAATTTACTAACTTTTTTTTCATATTTATAGCAATTTTGCAAACATTTATTATTAAATCTATTTATAGTGCGTAATTCTTGATCATTTGTTAAAATGTGTTTAAATTAAATTAATGTTTTTATAAAGCAAAATTTTAATGCAAAATTTAAATTTTATTCAAATCAAGCAAAGTTCATAAGTAAGCATACAGAAAAAGAATTTGATCAGAAAAAAGTTAATGAATAATTCTTTGCGTAAAGCCCCAATAACTGTTAAGTAAATAACAATAAAAAATATTTAATAAATATTATTTGTTTTTTGAATCGAATTCCGCAAAAAATTATTTATCAAGATTTGCTTAAAAAATATAAAAGTTTTAAGAATTTCCAAAATTTTAAAAAATTAACATTTTTTTATTTGTTAGAAGAATTTATTGTTTTTGAATTTAAAGGCAAAACGCATCGGTTTTACAAAAAATTAAATAAAAATTCTCAAAAATTTAAAAATAGCTTATCATAATGCATAAATAGATATTATATAATTATTTCCCGATGATTTAAAAAACCAATTAATGGTCGATCGATCATCCACCACATCCATCCATCCATCGATCATTTACACCAAAATGTGAGCCATGGCCAAATTGGAAACGAAGAGAACGAGCACCAGCAGCAGCAGTGGAACTACAGAAACATGGGAAGGATGCGGTGGTGTTGGAATACACACAGTAACCAAAAAGTATTAGTCAAATACAAAATTAATACAATACGCCTTTCTTTCTTTGTTTTAACACCATACCTTTGAATGGCGGAACCTTTGCATCGTTGTAATCTGTTGGCTCCGTTGGCACTGTGGTGATAGTCTGTAATTTAATAATTAATTAATTCGTCTGGGGAAATTTCTTGGGTGCCGAAACGGTAACCCCGAAACGCCAAAACGCGATTGGAAAATGTATCTGTGATACAGCATTTTTGGGGAAATGGGTTACGGTAGTATGTATGTTGGCTGGACTAACATTTTAAGAATTGATTGGTAAGGTAGAACTATCGTATTAGTATTAATAGTACAGTATGTTTATTGTTGGTTTTCTGTCATCATAAACTACCACTCAGTCCTGGGTTTTGAATTAAAAGGTTGCTTTTTCGCAATTTTAAACAAAATTTCTATATTTTTGACAGTTTTTGGGCAACGTCATAACATCTCATAAATACCACCAAAGCCCCCCGAGGTTTTTTAATTGGTTAAGGAATTTACTGTATTTTAAGTAAAATATGTTTTCAAAGTGCAATCACAAATTACTAATTAGCCCCGGGGCGTTTTTACAGAGCGTCGAAAATAATTCAGCCCCAAGCATTAGCTTAATGCGCCCAACCAACCCCCTCAACGCAGCAGGCCAAGTCGTTATGCTCCTCGCAGCATGTGCTTGCTGCACGGCCTTGCCTCCGCTTACAAATGCCGTACCCACACTCGCACCGGCTCTTCACCAGAACGGCACATTCTTTGCTTTCGGACAAGGGCTGAATGTTTTTTAAAATCCAAAGTTTTAGGGGGAAAACAATTAAAATCATAAAAGAAAACTCCGAAGCGAGAGCTAAAATAAATTGACAAAATAAATTTTAAATATTACCATCATGTTTTCTCTCTCTGGCGTTTCGTACTGAAAAAAATGAGGAAAGGCGACGGTGAAAGTTTACGGCGCCGCCGTTTCGGCGCCAGCAAAAGGCGAAATTTTGAAATTTTTATAAAAATTTTTACATGTTTGAAAATCTTTTAGGTAAGACTAATAGTGCTTGCGAGCTTTTGAGTGGGATGAAGATTGTTGGACTTGGCACCATTCGATAGACCTAAGGGTCCTCTATTCATCTGATCAATAAACTTTCAAGAAATTATGGCAAAGAGAACTCAACAAAAAAAAAAACCGTTTTTTGTAACATTTCTTGCCATAATTCTTCTAAAACTTAAACAAAGAAAATTTTAGATTTTTATAGGCTAATGGAGGACTTTTAGGACTATTGAATGTTCCCAAGGATGTTGAATTTTGTCATTTCTAAGAAAAGAGTTATAAAGCGTCAAAGTGCGTCACGCTAAAATGGCCCGCACTAAAATGACCCATTTTGCCGCGAAATTTTTACTTACTTTGAAGCATTTCTTGAGCCCTGTCATGTTACAGCACGTCTCCACCTTACCACTACGATCGATCAGAGTCCATTTGCACACTGCACATTTCTCTTCCGGTTTATATGCACAAAAAGAGCCACTTATCCGCTAAAAAATACGAAATTCGGGGATCGAGCAAAAGTCTCGTTCCCGTAACAATCCCCGTCAATTGGATCCCGGCGGGAGCGACGTGAGTAATTTAAATCCATATGCCCCGCCAAGTTACGCGACTCGACTCCCGGTTCTGCTTCCGAAAAATTTGGTAAATCACGATTTCAGGAATTTTTTTTTACGCATAAATCCGATTTTTTAGGGGGGGGGGAGTTGTATTTTTCTTTTTAGAAATCCCAAAAGCTGCTGGCTCTTCTTTTGGTTTAATTAGAAGTAAAATAATTTTCTTTTAATTACTAAATTTCTATATTTGTTTCACAAATATTTACTTACATATATTATATCAAATTTTCTAATTTTTCGTTGAAATTTTTTACTTTTGGATTTTGGAAGGCGGGGGGAGGCCTTATCTCCCTTAGCCCCGCCCCGAGGCTTTATCCCCCTCAGCCGCCTCCCCCCCCCCCCCATGGCTACACCGGGATGAATCTATCCTAAATATGAGCGAACCCATTCTGAATCCACAAGACGTTCGTAGTCACAACATTTGCAGACAAAATCAGTACTGAAGGCGTTTATTGCAGGAGTGCGGATCGAAAATTTTTCAAAACCAGAACATCGAGCCCAAAAAAAAAAATCATCAGATTTTGGGGCAAAAATCAGAATCTTTTGCAAAATAGGGTACTTCCGGGTTAAGCTGCTGCCCCCCCCCCCCCCTCATAAAAATTCCAAAATTCGTAATTTGGGATTTCCAAGGTCGCTGCTGATCACGAATATGATATTTATTTTAACATCTGATGACTTTTAATCATAGATTTGACAAAATATCTATGATTTTTAGAAAAATATTTAAAATTCAAATAAATCATGAGATGAGTCAGACAGGTGGCATAAAGGCAACGATATTTTCATTAACATTTCGTCGCTTAACGTCCTGCCGCCATAAAAAATAAGTTATGTGTGAAAATTGTAAAATTAATTTATGCGCTTTTCTATCGCCAATTGGCCAAAACTTTAAATATATTTTTCTAAAATCATAGATATTTTGTCAAATTTATGATTAAAGTCATCAGATGTTAAAATAAATATCATATTCGTGATCAGCAGCGACCTTGGAAATCCCAAATTACGAATTTGGAAATTTTATGAGGGGGCGGGGGCAACATAACCCGCCGGAAGTACCCAAAATAGCTTAAAATTGTTTGTGTAACAATTATTAAATTTATTTTTTGCTTCCCATGATAAATAAGCAAAAATAGTACATTTAAATGCATCGGGCTAAAAAAAAAACAATTTTTTGCGGCGCATTTTGCAGACTTATTGGGGAACAGGCGGGTGTGGTAGAAGGCCGGCAGTGCCGATAGGCGCCGCCAGAAACAATTTTGAAAATCCGAATGACATTACGCCATAAAACGACAAATTTTCTGAAGAATTTTTTCACTCCCTCCACATTAGGGTATTTCTGATAAATCAGAACAGATCCATCCGCACCCTGGTCTATTGTAGTAACTGAAAGTGACACACAAAGCCCATCCGCATCGCGAGCAATTGGCATGCTCGAAGAAGAAGTGAGACTTAAAAAAATAATGTGGAGATGTGGTATCCAGGAAAGTCCAGACAATCCTGAAGAATGGGGGTTTCTAGTTTAACTTATTTATTTTATGTTCATAATTAGTTTTAGGGGTTATCGAGGGTGCTGATTATGAATCTGAACTTGGATTGGTGCTAGTGCGTTTCTTAAAACTGCCACCAATATTTTAAAAAATTTTTGGAATATAAAAAACATGGGAAAATTAAATATTATTAGTAAATTAACAAAAAAAATTTATGAAATTTCTAAAAAAATAGTTGAATTGTATTTTAATGACTTAAAATTTATATTTCTTTTTGGAACTAAAGCCTTTTGTATAATCTATAAAACACTAGAATTTTAAAAATTCCAATGATTTTCAAAAGGGTCAGGCCAAAAAATTTTTAAATTTTAATACAATCTTTAAGTATTAATATTCTGATAGAAAATAATTAAGGCTATTGAATGATACCATAAAATATTGGTTGTGGTTGAGTAAAATAATGAATTTTTTGTTACATTTTTTTATTTTAAAATATTTCTTCAAAAATTCTAATTTTCTCTTAAATTTTTTCGTTGAAATTTTTCATTAATTTACGAAAAAAATAAAAATTTTGAACAATTTTCAAGGATGGCAGTTTTAAGAAACGCGCTGACAGTTTTAAGTAGAGTAGCACGGGACCGGGATTTTTGACAAAAACCGGAACCGGGACTTACCGGGACTAGAAAAGTCGGGACCGGGACCGGGACCTCGATTTTCGTCCGGGACCGGGACCGGGACCGCAAGAAAAGCCGGGACCGGGACCAACCGGGAATTTTCACAAGAGAAAGTTTTTGAAAAAATTTTAAAAATTTTCGTGAATTTTGTTACGAAAATTACCTAAATTCAAAAAGGTACACATAAAATTTTTTAATTTTCTTTTAGGGGAGGAATTCGAACAATTTTCTATTATTCTCTGGAAAGTTTTTAAAAATTTTCATTTTGGGGGGGGGATCTGGAATCTTGGAATTTTCTGGGTCCCAAAATTCTGGATTTTTTAATAAATTAACAATTTCTTTAATTTTTTGCTTTTAAATCGCTGTTTTTGTGGCGCTGTTTTCTAAAAAACTTTTGGGAACATTGGTGAAGGGGCGGCAGGGTCCGGCGGTGCCGATAGGCGCCGCCGGAAAAATTTTGAAATTTTGAGTGAAATATGTTAACAGAATTTGTAAAAAATGACCAATATTTAGTTAATTTGTTACTGTTTAAAAATTAAATAAAAATAAACTTGGAATATTTTATTTATTAATTAAAATTTCAATTATAAAAATGGTAAAGAAAATATAAAAAATATTCTGTTCAAGTGGGGAATTGAACCCAAGCGAAAAATAATGAAAGTCAGAAGGTCTAGCCACTAAACCACATAACGATGTGAAAAACAAGGCAATAAAAAAATAATTAATTAATTTTTTTCTCAAAGATTTCTCCTTCTCACTAATTCCCTTCTCTTTTCTCACCCAGACCCCCATTCTTACCAGTGCTTATTTAGTCCCGCCGGGACCGGGACTGGCAAAACCGGGACCGGGATTTCCATTTTTTCAAAAACCGGGACCGGGATCGGGACCGGGACCTGAAAAACCCGGGATTTCCCGACCCGGTCCCGGTCCCGTGCTACTCTAGTTTTAAGAAACGCACATGGTTGGCAATTTTAAGAAATGCGCATGGGTGACAGTTTTACAAACGCGCAACCCCATTTTGGCAGTTTTTAAGAAACGCGCCAGCACGCTTGAATTTTCCCAATTTCGAAGCCCGGACGCGAATTCGAGCAAAAAAAATGACTTTTTTTTCAAAAATATGTTAAAATCGACCAAATTTTCGAGAAAATTGCGTATTTTCTATTCAATTAATAATTTGAAGCATTGTTTGCATCAAAATAAATAGTTGTCAAATTAATTTCGAAGCTTTTCCTCAGAAAACTGCATCTTTTGAAAAAATTTCAAGTTTTTGTTCGAGTTCAGGTCAGGGGTTCTGAATTGGGCAAATCCGAGTTCCGATTCGTGACCAGCGCCCTCGAAAGCCCTGGAAACTGATTTTGAGCAGAAATTCAAAAAAAAAAAAATTTTGAAAATAGAAACCTCCATTCTTCAGGATTGCCAAAGTCCAGGTCTATGAGAAATGCAGGCTTGGACCTGGATTTTTTGACAAATGCTTGAAAAAACCAATTAATTGCTTATTAGTAGAGATGGGATTTTTAGGTGCTAAAAATCCCAAAATAGCTGCTAAAAAAGTGCAAAATAGGTGCTAAAAACGCCAAAATAGGTGCTAAAAATTGGAAAAATCCAGTGTCTTTATGCACAAAAATCCCAAAAATGACTCATTTTTGATCAATTTCACCCGCACAATTGCAACTTTCAAGAAAACAAATAAATAAATTTTAAAGATGAATTTTTGGAAAATTTTTAATTTCTTAGGGGAATATTTTTCAATATTTAGGTGTATTTTTAAAAAAATTTGAGATCGATTCTTAGGGGTGTATTTTTCGTTTTTATTGCATTTTGCTATGAAATTTCTGGAAAAAGGCCAAAATAGGTGCTAAAACTCGGAAAATGCCAAAATAGGTGCTATTTACCGAAAATTAACTTTTAGGTAATTTTAGGTGCTAAAAACTCTGAAAATTGTTCGGAGAAAATGCTATTTTGGGCTTCTCTCATCATAACTAAGCCGCAAAAAATAGGTAAAAACCTAAAAATTCCATCTCTACTTATTAGGAACATCTAAAACTACTATCTAATAGGCAATAAAAATGTTTTTTCATGGAAAAACTGGATGTAACTGCGGGTTTTAATTACGGAAAACCGCAATCCGTAATTTAAAGGTTCTTCAATTATGGAATCCGTTATCCGTAATTACGGGAGGCGGGAAGGGGGGGGGGGTTCGAAAAGTACCGTAGTTACGGCATTTTGAACCACAAAAACCCAAGGCTTTTCCCACTACTCTCGACTCGCGCATCATCACATATACTGTACCTAAATATGAAAACAGTTCGATTTACCTCAGCTTCATTAAGCAGTGCTTCGGCCTCCCCTTTTGTGTCGTAGCATAAAAAACCTTCTCTGACTTTTTTTGTGCCGTTGGCATATACAGCAACAACAAATGTGCGGCATGGCTCACCAATACCACTACACGTATCCGGGAAGAACGGCACAGTTTTAATGCATTTGCTCTTAATTGGGGAAAGAATTTGCAAAAGTTGGATGTGTACCAACAAACACTGCACCAACCGGCAAATGCCGTATTCCCTCGAATTGAGGAGCCCCAGGAGTTTTTTTGTTTAACCCCTTCAAAAAAGGGGCTATATTCGAGGGGGGGGGGGGTGGTTATATTCGAGGAAATATGATATTTAAATATTTTGTGCAATTGTCAAGACTATTTTTTTTGGCTCGATAAAACACCCTGGATAAAATTAAATCTCGAAATTGCCAAGTTCCGTTTGTCCCTAATATTTAATTTTTGCATTTTTTTAAATAAATATTATTAACAAATGTTCAAAATAACAATTATATAGAGAAGAAACATACTTGGATCGATTCGGTGATGGCTTTCTTAAATTAGCAGCAATTATATGTTTCATTTCATAATTAAATCAATTAATTAATTAATTGTAATTACCATATTATCCGGAAACAAATCGGGAATCTAAAAAAGGACAAAAGAGTAAATGGAATAACAACATTCGTCTTTTCATCAAATAATTGAAAATTCCCCCCCCCCCCAAATAGAGTTGCACGGGACCGGGGCTGGTACTGGAAAAAACGGGTACAACTGAGTACCAGGGATGTGCCGAATCGTAATCGGAATCGTAATCGGAATCGCAATTAATCGGATTTTGGGCCATATTCGGAATCGGATAATCGTAATCGGATTTTGCCTTGAACTCCGATTATTACACCCCTAAGAATTGAACTTTTGAAGCAATTTTTTTAGCGAGAATACCAATGAATTTTGAAAAAAAATGTTTTCTGAAACGAATGTTTTAATCTTATTTTAACATAATGACTAAAATTAAATTTTTCTCACAAAGCAGTGCCGGATTAATTCTCCCCGATATAATCAAGTTTTTTGTTATTTAAACTTTTATTTTTGCATCACAATCTTAAAATTTATGATTTTGATTATGAATAAAATTTTTGGGAAAAAATTATTTTTAAAAAAATCGGAATCGTAATCGGAATCGCAATAAATCGGATTTTGGGCCATAATCGTAATCGGTTTTAAAACCGTATCGGATTTTTGGCCATAATCGGAATCGGCGATTTAATCGGAATCGGATTTTGTCTGGCTCGGCACATCCCTGCTGAGTACCCAGTCCCGGTTTTGACAAATTTTGACCGGGACCGGGAAATTCCCGGGTTTTTTAAAAAGATTTTAACCAAAAATTGTAAATGGTGGCACGAGTTTCTCAAATATTAAAGAAAAGAAAATGTTCCAGAAAATTCAACCCTTGAAAAAAGGAAAATCTTAAAAATAAAAGCCTCTGTTAGATTTTAAATTATTTATATTTTTAATTAGTCAATTAATTTTGTACCGAATATTTTGATTGAGAAAATGTTTACTTGGCAGCATTTAAATTGATGGTTAGCTGCACAACATTCGTCCGCCTCCTTCTGAATGATCGATCCGTCGGCCATTTTGATGCAATTGCCCCATTTGCATGGACACTTTTCGTAACAATGACTCGGTTCCATCGTAAATACCTTAATTGACGTTTGGTCTAATTACGTTAAACTCGAGAAACTTTTCGAAAAATCGGACAAATGACACAAAAATTCAAATAAAGCCTTTCAAAATGCCTTTTTTTTATTAAATCATTAAATTGTTAGATTTCTAGTCTAATTGCGGGTTCGTTTTTGTGGTTTCATATTCGGTACAACAACCCCAAAAAGGTCTAAAAAGTCCGTCGTTAATTACCACATTTTCGCCAAGTTCCAATCCGGCCGGGTCCGCAGCTGCATTTGGACGGATTTGCCCAGTCTTTGGATCCAATGTCTTCCAAATGGAATTCATAAAAGCATCTCTCAATAACACTTCCTGACGTTTTTTACGGACAATGGCACTTTCCTTGTCTACGGTTGGGTCATTTCCATGGGCACCGATTGGCACATTGCCAATGGCATCAGCTGTGCGATTTCTACTGGCATCGGATGAGACATTGCCATTGGCATCGGATGAGACATTGCCAATGGCATCGGATGAGACATTGCCAATGGCATTGGATGAGCCATTGCCAATGGCATCGGATGAGCCATTTCCAATGGCATCGACTGAGCCATTGCCAATGGCATCGGATGAGACATTTCCACGGGCACTGATTGACAAATTGTCATGAGCTTCATATTCAATTGGCACATTGCCAATGATGGAAGATGACGTCCAAATTTGTGCGAATGTGAAGATCAAGAGAAGGGCGCGCAAAAGATTAAGCATTTTTTACAGCGTTAATAATAGGCCGAATCAACTCTATTATTAAAAAAAAAAAAAAAAATTAATTTTCTATTTATAATTATAAATTACCAATTTTTCAAAAAATTAACAAAAAAAAATAATTATTTATTTTTATTTATTATTCCAATTGCGTAAAATGAATGTAGTGGAAAATCTGGACAATTATCATCACAGAAAATTGCCTCAAAAATTTGTGACGTGGCCATTTGCCCATTGAACGAACTGAAGAACGAGGAAAAGCAGCAGCAGTAAATTACGAATTCGATAATTCATCCGCCGACCTTATCGCTGATTCATTTTTTGAATATTTTTCTCTGTTTATTTTACAAAATTAAATGTGCCGCGGGAGAAAAGGTAATTTTTTGGCAAAATTTTCTACAAAAAATACCCATTTATTCAAATAATTTCTTAATGATTGAATCAAAATAAATTAAGATATTTTTAATGCAAATTTTTTCTATGTCGAGTTGTAAAATTTAATTAAAATCTATAAGTCGGGCGAAAAAGGCTTAAATCGGAATTCCGGCTTCCGAAAATTTTTGGGCATCGAAATGGCACTTGGCTATCGTATGGTACCAAGAATGTAAAATTTGGTTGCTTTTAAGGCATAATTATGCCATGTTCTATCGAAAGTTGCTAAAATGGCGAATTTTACAAAACGACATTGCTCCATGTGATGATTTGAAAGACAAACTGATCAAATTTTATTATGATATGGGTTTTTTTTTGAGGGTTTTTGATTTCATTTATCAACTTTTATTCAATGTTTGTAGCAAATTATGCAAACTTTATTTATTAAACCTGATAAATGCAAGCAATTCTTGAATATTGTTAAAATGTGTTTAAATTATCTATTTTTCATAAATCAAAAATTTTGATGGAATATTCAAATTTATTCGAGACGAGCAATGCTTAGAAATAATGCGACATAGAAAGAATTTGATCACAAAAAGTAAATGAATAATTCGTTGCGTTGAGCCCAACTTAGCTATAATAATATGATAAAATAAATAAAAAACAAAATTTTATTTAATTATTTTATTTTTAATTATAATTCGCCAAAATTATTTACCAAAATTTGTTAAAACTAAAATATAAAAAATTTTAGAATGGACAATTTGTAATTACTAATTGCAAAATATTTGCATATTTTACTTGATGAATTCAACGCAACGGCTTTACAAAATTTTAATGAAATTTAAAAAATTTTTAAATAAAATTCAAAAATTTTAAAAAAGCTTAATGTAGTGCCAAAAAATATTATATAATAAATTATTTCCCGATGAAATAAAAGTAGTCAGCTGATATATCAATCTTCCACCAAAAAGTAATGGTAAAAAATGGCTTTAGTATTACATTTTCCGTTTTTGGTTTTAATTCTCCCACAAATTGGCGTCCACGATGCGATCCTTAACCACTTTCAACACGACCATCATCAGCACAAAAGCTACGGTAGGGAGTGGGTTAATTTAAAATTATCTGGATTGGAACCCTAAAATGGAATGCATAGTCAATGCATGAGAATTTTCTTTTTAACGCAACTATTCGTCACAACAATCACTATATTTTGACTTTTTGTCAAATTGGTCAATAATGGAAATTTCAGCTATAAAAAGTTACATTTTAATGGAGGAAATTTTGTGTTTATTCAAAAAGATCAAATTTTTTGTCACTAAGAACCTGCACCTAATGATTATATTATAAGCTACAGTACTTCAGAAATTTGACTCTTTAGATTCGTGATTAGCATATAAAATTATAATGGAAAAGTGCCAAATTTCAATTAATATAAAATATTTTTATAGCGCCAATTAAACCTATTTTTGTATAGCCCAAGTTAAACAAAGCCATTTGGTATTTGTTAGTCATTACCCGCTCCGCTTAATTGCCAATGACTAGGCACAGTAAAGTACCTGTTAGCGCCTTGGCACTTGGCACGGTTTGGAGTGCGGCAGAACTGCCCGGCTGATATAAGAAAAAAATATATTTTAAATTTGTCTTTAAATGAGGAATAAAAAATTTTTAATAATTGTAATCCAAAATATTTGGCAACACGATTTTTGATGATTTTACATATCAATTTAAATAATTGGTATAAAAAAAATTAGGTAATTCACAATTTATTGGTTTAAATTGTTTGGGAAGTCAACGTATATATTTAGTATTTTTAGATTTGCAATTAATTCATGATGAAAATGGACCCGGTAGAGCCGTGATCGGAAAATGCATCAGTGTTAAAAATATTTTAAAATAAAGTTCTGTACCATAAAATATTGAAGTATAAAAGTAAATTCTATAAGAACATACTTAATTCCGAACCCGAATTCGAACCAAAAGCCAAAAGCGGAAAAGATTATAAATTCGAAA
This sequence comes from Heterodera schachtii, assembly GCA_023374025.1. Classification (NCBI taxonomy): domain Eukaryota; kingdom Metazoa; phylum Nematoda; class Chromadorea; order Rhabditida; family Heteroderidae; genus Heterodera; species Heterodera schachtii. The sequence goes on from SIJG01000214.1 coordinate 102,611, forward strand.
ATGTGGATTTTCGACATTTTGCTTGAGTTCTAGTCACGGGTGCAAAATTGGCCAAAATGGATGCCGGATTCTACGATTGTGACCTTTTGCTCGACAATAATTAATGCTAAAGAAACTTTTTAAATATTTTTATCACTGAAGCATTTTCTACTCCGTATTTTCTACTGACATATATTCCGGAACCGGTAGGCCGGTCCAAAATTACAATAAACAAAAAAAAAAATTTTTATTTTGTTTTTTGTCAAATTTTTTGCTGTGTCACTGACGCAACATTTTTACAGGAACCTCCTTCTCACCTTATCACCCAAACAGCAGACCATGTCGAAATTTTCCATGCAGCAGGTGTTGGCGACACGACCTTCCCTTTTCGTGCAATTGCCCCACCCGCAGTCGCACTTTTCCTTCTGCAGCTGCAGACACGTGTCGTTGTCCGACACTGGCGACAACTTAATGCTTTCCACTTTCTTTTCGGGCACCAATGAAAGATGTTTTGGAGGAACCAGCAACTAAAATACAGATTTACATTTTATTTTTATTAAATTAATTATTCCAATCGAATTTGGCCGGAATTTGCTCAAAAGTTGCTTAATACCAGGCAGAACGTCCCGCCTATCGGCACTACTTTTGACATAGGTTATCCCGTGTCCAGACATTTGCGCCTATGTCCAAAATCGGGCTCAACTTACATTTTTTTAATCTTAGGGATCTAAACAGCATTAATTTAAGAAAACTTGTTCTTTTGGTTTATTATGAACAATATGTTTGTTTAAAAGATTAATTATTTTTTCAAAAACTTGCTGACGATCTAATAACACATTCACTTTCAATCGCTTATTTAAAGCTTTTATCCATCTAGGATTGAAAAAAATGTAAGTTAGAACTCGATTTTGGACACAGGACGTAAATGCCTGATTTGTGAGGCGCAAATGTCCGAGGCTCATATGTAGGGTTACGGTTATCCTGGGAAAATTTATTTTTTTTTTTAAATTTATTGGATTTAACCAATCCAGGTAGAATTTTAGATTTTAAATATTTTGTTTATTGAAAAAGGAATTTTTTATTGAGCTAATTCTAAAAAAATCTGCAGCATAAAAATTAACTTCTATATTTGCGATTTTTAATTTTTTAAATTTTCAAAAAGAATTTTTCTTAAAAATTTCTAATATTTTGCAAATATTTTTTGCCATTTTATTATCGCGGGCCATTTTGAAAGATTTTGTAAAAAAAAACAAAATAAATTTGTCCCTTTTCAGGCTGTTTTCCATTTTCTGTTCATTAAAATATACATTTCAAAATTATATAAACTCTCACATTTGTACAGTTTTGAAGTCGGCCAATGTCACAACAAGAAAATGCGTTTTTGCTGTAACGGATTTTCCAATTGCAACCTGGGCATCTGAGAGTGTCACTGTCAGATTCGGTGTCCGGTTGGTAATGACAGATATCAGTCCATTGCTAAATAAAAGAAAATTATTATAAAAAATATCAAAATATTTTTTTTTGGGAAACCCTCAAAAAGCGATTTTTATTTTGTAATTCTTGTAAATTTGCATAAAACTCATTTAGGAGTGGCCTTTATATATGTCAATGTGTTTGATTTGTGATATCAAAACAAAATAAAATTCGTTTTTTTTAGTTTTATCATTTGTGAATTTTATTTGTTTATTATTTTTGGGAAAAATTTCTCAAAAAGGAATAAAAAAGAAAAAATACAGTTATTTAAAAAAGTCTATGCTTTTCCAATGTTTGAGTTTTTCACTCTGAGATTCAAATAAAAATACATACCCACTGGCATCCAGAAAAAGCTGCCTGATCACAACAGGTACACACAAATTCTTCAGTAACATTTATTGTCTTGAAGCAAATGCGCCACCCACACTTTTCACATCCGTTGTCATCGTCGTACATAAATACGTATGTTTTGATGGTCTTTCAAGAAAAATTTATTATTTGAATACTACTATATGCTGGTAGATTCGTGTCCCGACATTTGCGGCTATGTATAAAATCGTGTTCAAAATTAAGTTTTTTCAATCCCTGTCCCTAAAAAGCCATAAATAAGTGATTTAAAGTGCTTTTATCCGATCATTTGATCGTTAATGAATTTTTGAAAAAATTCAAACAACAGAATTAATGTTCCTAATAAACTAGAAGACAGTGTTTTCTTAATTTTAATGCTGTTTAAGCTATCAGGGATTGAAAAAACTTAATTTTGAACCCGATTTTGGACATAGCCGCAAATGTCGGAGCCGCAAATGTCGGGGCTCCGGTAGATTACCCCCTGAACACCCTCTCCGTAGTCATATGGATAATAGTATTTCACCCCAACCATCGACGCTTGCTTCAAATGATTTAGCATCATTTTTATTGTATAAAAAAGTAATACCGCATTAAAAGCGCATTCAGGCGGTGGTTTTGCATAGGGTATAATCTCAACTTTTCCGTCTTTGCTTTTAACGGTATAGTAGTTTCTCTCACTAACGCATCCACTTTCCCCGCATATGGGAAAATCGTAAAAACATTTTTCCTTAAAACATATTTCAAATATTCATTTAGTTCATAATTAATAAAACAAACTAGTTTTGCGTCCAATTTCTAAAAAAGAGTGAGTTAGATAACCAATCATTTGGGCACTGAGCCGTTATAAAAAGCCACCAAATGAAAATTTTCAACAAAAACTAACATAACTCAGCTCAAATACAAACATTTTAATTCTTGATATCATTCAATAGCCCTACGAGTTTTCTACTAGTTGTAAAATAAAAAACTCAGCCTATGACAATTCAGCTGATGCGACAATTCGGCTCAAGGACAATTCAGCTTTACGAGAATTAAGCTTTAGGCAAGGCCTAGGCTTAGGCTTGCTTGGGCCTAGTCTTAGGCTTCAACTTAGGCTTTATTTTGTAATTTTTTATTGTACAGCTGAGTTGTCCATAAGCCGAATTGTCGAATCAGCTGAGTTGTATTCGGCTGAGTTGTCCGTCAGCTAACTAGTCCAGAAGCTCTTTGTTCCAATTTTTGAAATTTTGCAGGCTAATAGAGAGCTTATAGTGGCTATAAATAAAATGATATCAAGAAATAATTTAGTTGGGATTGAGCAAAATTATGGGTTGTTTTTTGAGAATTTTCATTTATTACTTTTTTTATAACGCCCTTTTTGATGGCTTTTTTAGCCTTTAAAATATCGCATTATAATCATCCTCGAACAATTACCTTTTCTCCATCATTGTATTCCTAAATGAAGTTAATCAATTCAAATTTATGTATTAAATAATTAGATCGTCTGGGGTAAAAATGGTACTTTTGGTTATACCACACAACTTAAAAATAGTGCCGATAAACAATGCCCAGTGATCGGTGTTTAGGCAGATAAAATTCATGGACTTTTTATAGACCCATTCGTTTTGTCAAAAAAATATAAAATTTCATTGATTCACCTACTAATTCTTTAAAAAAGTTTCTTGATTCCACCCATTTTGTTATTTTAACATTTGGTAAAAATTTAAATTAAATACTTGGCAACATTTGCGCGTGAAGCCCTTGCGGCAGAAACTGTCGCCATCCGCATCAGGATTTGGGTGGCAAGCGAAAAAGGTGCAATTAAAATCCCTTTTGCATTCTTCCGAAACATAAAATTGCTTCGAATCACTATATCCATCAGCAGCTGGATTGTCTTTGATTTTACTTCCCGAAAAAAGATTTTTCCCAATTTCTTTTCCAGCAGCAACCAAAAGGGCAACAGCAAATTTTTTTGCCAGCGGTACGGCGGCCAAAAGTAATGCCGGGACACGTTTTCGCCGTATTTTCAGCACAGCGGCATCGAATGGGCCATTTTCAACGGCATCGATTAGGCCATTTCCAACGTCATCGACTGGGCCATAATCAACGACATCGAATGGGCCATAATCAACGACATCGAATGGGCCATTTTCAACGGCATCGACTGGGCCATTTTGGTCGGTGTTGGCTGATAGTTTAATTATTGTAACATTATCATGTGCCATTTCAATGGGCATCCAACCATTACCACGGGCATCGGTAGTGCCAACGGAATTGGCTGAGGCATTCCCCAGGGCATTGGCTGAGGCATTTCCAAAGACATTGGCTGAGGCATTTCCAAGGGCATTGGCTGAGGCATTTCCAAGGGCATTGGTTGAACCATTTTGGTCGGTGTTGGCTGATAGTTTAATTATTGTAACATTATCATGTGCCATTTCAATGGGCATCCAACCATTACCACGGGCATCGGTAGTGCCAACGGAATTGGCTGAGGCATTCCCCAGGGCATTGGCTGAGGCATTTCCAAAGACATTGGCTGAGGCATTTCCAAGGGCATTGGCTGAGGCATTTCCAAGGGCATTGGCTGAGGCATTTCCAAGGGCATTGGTTGTGCCATTTTGGTCGGTGTTGGCTGATAGTTTAATTATTGTAACATTATCATGTGCCATTTCAATGGGCATCCAACCATTACCACGGGCATCGGTAGTGCCAACGGCATTGGCTGAGGCATTCCCCAGGGCATTGGCTGAGGCATTTCCAAGGGCATTGGTTGGGCCATTTTGGTCGGTGTTGGCTGATAGTTTAATTATTGTAACATTATCATGTGCCATTTCAATGGGCATCCAACCATTACCACGGGCATCGGTAGTGCCAACGGCATTGGCTGAGGCATTCCCCAGGGCATTGGCTGAGGCATTTCCAAGGGCATTGGCTGAGGCATTTCCAAGGGCATTGGTTGGGCCATTTTGGTCGGTGTTAGCTGATAGTTTAATTATTGTAACATTGTCATGTGCCATTTCAATGGGCATCCAACCATTACCACGGACATCAGTAGTGCCAACGGCATTGGCTGAGGCATTTCCAAGGGCATTGGCTGAGGCATTTCCAAGGGCATTGGTTGGGCCATTTTGGTCGGTGTTGGCTGATAGTTTAATTATTGTAACATTGTCATGTGCCATTCAATCGGCATTCAACCATTACCACGGACATCGCTGATGCCATTGCCAAGGGCATTGGCTGAGGCATTTCCAAGGGCATTGGCTGGGCCATTTCCAATGGCATTGGCTGAGGCATTCCCCAGGGCATTGGCTGAGGCATTTCCAAGGGCATTGGCTGAGGCATTTCCAAGGGCATTGGTTGGGCCATTTTGGTCGGTGTTGGCTGATAGTTTAATTATTGTAACATTATCATGTGCCATTTCAATGGGCATCCAACCATTACCACGGGCATCGGTAGTGCCAACGGAATTGGCTGAGGCATTCCCCAGGGCATTGGCTGAGGCATTTCCAAGGGCATTGGTTGGGCCATTTTGGTCGGTGTTGGCTGATAGTTTAATTATTGTAACATTATCATGTGCCATTTCAATGGGCATCCAACCATTACCACGGGCATCGGTAGTGCCAACGGCATTGGCTGAGGCATTCCCCAGGGCATTGGCTGAGGCATTTCCAAGGGCATTGGCTGAGGCATTTCCAAGGGCATTGGTTGGGCCATTTTGGTCGGTGTTAGCTGATAGTTTAATTATTGTAACATTGTCATGTGCCATTTCAATGGGCATCCAACCATTACCACGGACATCAGTAGTGCCAACGGCATTGGCTGAGGCATTCCCCAGGGCATTGGCTGAGGCATTTCCAAGGGCATTGGTTGGGCCATTTTGGTCGGTGTTGGCTGATAGTTTAATTATTGTAACATTGTCATGTGCCATTCAATCGGCATTCAACCATTACCACGGACATCGCTGATGCCATTGCCAAGGGCATTGGCTGAGGCATTTCCAAGGGCATTGGCTGGGCCATTTCCAATGGCATTGGCTGAGGCATTCCCCAGGGCATTGGCTGAGGCATTTCCAAGGGCATTGGCTGAGGCATTTCCAAGGGCATTGGTTGGGCCATTTTGGTCGGTGTTGGCTGATAGTTTAATTATTGTAACATTATCATGTGCCATTTCAATGGGCATCCAACCATTACCACGGGCATCGGTAGTGCCAACGGAATTGGCTGAGGCATTCCCCAGGGCATTGGCTGAGGCATTTCCAAAGACATTGGCTGAGGCATTCCCCAGGGCATTGGCTGAGGCATTTCCAAAGACATTGGCTGAGGCATTTCCAAGGGCATTGGTTGAGCCATTTTGGTCGGTGTTGGCTGATTGTTTAATTATTCTAACATAATCATGTGCCATTTGAATGGGCATCCAACCAGTACCACGGGCATCAGTAGTGCCAACGGCATTGGCTGAGGCATTCCCCAGGGCATTGGCTGAGGCATTTCCAAGGGCATTGGCTGAGGCATTTCCAAGGGCATTGGTTGGGCCATTTTGGTCGGTGTTAGCTGATAGTTTAATTATTGTAACATTGTCATGTGCCATTTCAATGGGCATCCAACCATTACCACGGACATCAGTAGTGCCAACGGCATTGGCTGAGGCATTCCCCAGGGCATTGGCTGAGGCATTTCCAAAGGCATTGGCTGGACCATTACCACGGGCATCGGTGATGCCATTTCCATGGGCATCGGCTGGGCCTTTTCCACGGGTGGAAATTGGCAACGCAATCGAAAGGATTAAAATGATTTTGTACAAATGAGTTAGTGTCCTCATATTGTAGTTCAAATCCTTAAATTTTCTTTTAAATGAGATTCGAACCTTATTTCTAATTGCACTGAAAATGAAAAAAATATTTTTTTTGGGTGTTTATTTTACTGACTGCTAAATTGTCGTCGCTATTCCATAAAATCCGAACCGAACCAAAAAATGATCGAATGAATATGTAAAGGGAGTGAAATTGAGCAGAAATTTTCGAATTAGTCATCCCATTTTCATTTGGATTTATTCTATCAAATGATTTTTCTGTGATTCACCGGGAAAGCGATCGTTTGGAGCTTCTTTTTTATTTTTATAATGGAAATGCATTCCGATTAAAAAGTATAATTTTAGTAAAGAATTATGAATAAAAATTATTTTAATTTTGGATGGAATTACAAAAAATTTCAATACCTATTTTTGGACCGGGATCCCGTCGGGACCGGTACTTTTTCAAAATTTGCGCAACTTTGATTATAAATTTAAAAAATAGTAAATTTCATATTTTAGTTTGCGAATAGGCCAAGCAATGCAACGACCTTTTTGTTGCTCTAAAAACTTTGTAATTTTTAATGCGATTTGTTAACTGATTTAGTCCAAAAAAGACAAAAATAATATTATGTGAATTTTTTAATTATGTTTTTTTAATGCGAGATCCGTGACCGCGGCAAAATTGAATCCGCGACCGCGGGATTTTTCTATGCGCGCCCCACCCCTGGTACAAACTCAAAATCGCTCAAAGAGGGTCAGAATCGATCATATAGTCCCAAATTTGTTGTGTTCTTTTGTGCTAAAATGCCAAAAAAAGGACGAATAAAAAACGATTAAATCAATATATCATCATAAAATAAATTTATTATCTTAAAAACTAGCGGGGTCAGCGCCTTCGGCGCATCCCCCGCTAGGTAGTACGATTGTATTATAGGATTATGAATGATAAAATCGACTGGCTCGGCCGCTTTGCGGCCTCGCATCCTTTTCTTGGCTTTTTCTCCAATCGCCAGGACTCAATCCACCAGCATTTAAATTGCCGGGACTCAATCCTCCAGCGTTTCAATCACTGGGACTCAATCCACCAACATTCCAATCACTGGGACTCAATCCATCAGCATTTCAGTCACTGGGACCAACCCACCAACATTCCAATCACTGGGACTCAACCCACCAACATTCCAATCACTGGGACTCAACCCACCAGCATTTCGATTACCGGGACTCAATTCTTCTGAATTTTCAATCACTGGGATTCAATTCACCAACATTCCAATCACTGGGACCAACCCACCAACATTCCAATCACTGGGACCAACCCACCAACATTCCAATCACTGGGACTCAACCCACCAACATTCCAATCACTGGGACTCAACCCACCAGCATTTCAATTATCGGGACCAACCCACCAACATTCCAATCACTGGGACTCAACCCACCAGCATTTCAATTATCGGGACCAACCCACCAACATTCCAAGCGCCGGGACTCAATTCTTCTGTATTTCAATCACTGGTACTCAACCCACGAACATTCCAATCGCCGGGACTCAACCCACCAGCATTTCAATCACTGGGACTCAACCCAACAGCATTTCAATTACCGGGACTCAATTCACCAACATTCCAATCACTGGCACCAACCCACCAACATTCCAATCACTGGGACTCAACCCACCAGCATTTCAATCACTGGGACTCAACCCAACAGCATTTCAATTACCGGGACTCAATTCACCAACATTCCAATCACTGGGACTCAATTCTTCTGCGTTTCAATCACTGGGACCAACCCACCAACATTCCAATCACTGGGACTCAACCCACCAGCATTTCAATTACCGGGACTCAATTCTTCTGCATTTCAATCACTGGGACTCAATTCACCAACATTCCAATCACTGGGACCACTCACCAACATTCCAATCACTGGGACTCAACCCACCAGCATTTCAATCACTGGGACTCAATTCACCAACATTCCAATCACTGGGACCACCCACCAACATTCCAATCACTGGGACCACCCACCAACATTCCAATCACTGGGACTCAACCCACCAGCATTCCAATCACTGGGACTCAACCCACCAGCATTTCAATTACCGGGACCAACCCACCAACATTCCAATCACTGGGACTCAACCCACCAACATTCCAATCACTGGGACCACCCACCAACATTCCAATCACTGGGACTCAACCCACCAGCATTCCAATCACTGGGACTCAACCCAACAGCATTTCAATTACCGGGACTCAATTCACCAACATTCCAATCACTGGGACTCAATTCTTCTGCGTTTCAATCACTGGGACCAACCCACCAACATTCCAATCACTGGGACTCAACCCACCAGCATTTCAATTACCGGGACTCAATTCTTCTGCATTTCAATCACTGGGACTCAATTCACCAACATTCCAATCACTGGGACCACTCACCAACATTCCAATCACTGGGACTCAACCCACCAGCATTTCAATCACTGGGACTCAACCCACCAGCATTCCAATCACTGGGACTCAACCCACCAGCATTTCAATTACCGGGACCAACCCACCAACATTCCAATCACTGGGACTCAACCCACCAACATTCCAATCACTGGGACCACCCACCAACATTCCAATCACTGGGACCACCCACCAACATTCCAATCACTGGGACTCAACCCACCAGCATTTCAATCACTGGGACTCAATTCACCAACATTCCAATCACTGGGACCACCCACCAACATTCCAATCACTGGGACCACCCACCAACATTCCAATCACTGGGACTCAACCCACCAGCATTCCAATCACTGGGACTCAACCCACCAGCATTTCAATTACCGGGACCAACCCACCAACATTCCAAGCGCCGGGACTCAACCTCAGCAAATTTCTTTAGCATTTTTAACTTTTTGTGTGCCATGGGATGTTGAACAGTTGGGGAGGGCTCGGCCGCTTCGCGGCCTCGTACTGGGGCCTTCGCCCCCCCCCCCCCCCAAGAATTTTTTGCGCCAAAGGTACTCGCTCGGCCGCTTCGCGGCCTCGTACTGGGGCCTTCCCCCCCCCCCTCCCAACAATTCTCCGCAATTCAAATCACTGGACTCAATCTCATCAATCCTTCAGCAACACAATTACCGGGACTCAGTTCTCCGACATTTCAATCACCGGAACTCAACCTCACCAAATTCTCCAGCATTTTTCTTTTTGGGGATATTTTGTGCTGCTGTACGGGGCAGAGAAGGGGGGGGGGGGGGGTTCGGAAAAAGAAACGGAATACAGAACTATTTAAAAGGAATCCAGAAATTGAAATACAACCCATAATAAATCAAAACACTATGGTGTATAATTATTGCCCCCACCCATAAATTCAAATTAAAATTGACCTGTTTAAAACTTTCCACCTAAATTTTATCCCGCAAGTGGCACGTCAATATCCCAATTGGATATAAATATTTCACTCGAACACAGGCAAAACATGAGATGTAGCATTTATATTGCTTTTTTCAACCCATCAAAGGCTTTTTCATTCATTTTTATTTCTATCATAACATGCTTTTTATTCAAAACAAATATCAAAAACCAAAATCAGCTTCTTTTCATATTATAATCAAGGAAATATACAAAAAGCTTTTTTAAGTAACAAACATTTTTCATTCAAAAAAATCTAATGCAATTTTTTAAATAATACAATTCTCCATTATCGTTTACATAAGCAAAACAAAAGCTTTCACATCAGAATCAAATCAATTAACAAAAACAAAAACAAAATTTAGAAAAAAAATAATGATTAACATAAAACAACAAATTATTTTTTACACACAAAAACAAAACTTTCATTTACCAGATTTTCCACTCAAACAAACAAGAAATTTGCTCATTCTTTTTTAAATATTCTATACAATAAAAAATGGGGTGTAAAATGGTATGGGATGTGAGACAAATTTCCCATTATCTCTCCCTTTCCTTTCTTTTACTCTCTTTTCTTTTCCATTGGAATTTACTCTCTCTGTTTTCCCACTCCCTCCCCCCCCACACACACGCACGCGTTCAACAGACTGCTGCTGCACAGCAGCACGCGTCTGTTCACTCTAAGCAAAAGAAACTTTCTTTTTTCAAATCATTTTTTAACGCAAAACTCAAACAAAATGCCACACTAATTTAAACAAGGACACATACAAACACTCAACTTTATTATATAGGATAATTTATATGAGAATGTAATTAATTACTGAATATAAATAAATTTATTTTTTAGATTTATATATTTCTTAATTCAACAAAAAGGAGAAAATTAAAAAATCTTAATGGATATTTTAATTACAAAAATACACATAAAAATTCAGTGGATTTTATCGTTTAAATGCAGTGTCGAAACTACAGCGGACTTCGATTTAATCACAAAGCAAATAAAATTTAAATTACATTTTTGAACAAATGGGGTTAAGCATTTAAAATGGCTGAATATTAAATGTTCTCGTCACATTTTGGGTAACATTCGCACCAATGGTCGATTTTATTTAAAATAAAAAACCAAAAAAAAAAATTGAAAAAATGCCGTCAATTGAATCGGAAAAGCTTTGGAGACATATGGATTGGCTTAGTCACTCAAAAAATCTATCATAATTAAAATTTTTAACAAAAATCATTCATGCCTTTGCTTAAAATTACTATTTTTTTAATCTTAGTTAGCATTCGGTCACCTAAAAACTGTTTATTACAAACAATCGCCACCAGGGGTGGGCGAAGCTCGGCTTACAAATCAGCACTCGGAGCCGAAGGCAAAGCCAAATTTTTTTCGAAGCACGAAGTCCGAAGCCCAAAACCCGCGAAGTTTTCGAAGCTCGAAGCTTTCGAAAAAATAAAATTTTCTCGAACACAATTAGTGGGTGTTAAAAAACATTTATAACAAAAATCATGATCATAATCATTAGGCTGTTCAAGACCGAAAATTTCACTAGACTCGAGACCGAAAATCCCGAGACTTTTCTTTCAAAAAATTTTCGTATTCACTAAAAATTGATTAAATCTTTCTATAAAAATTGACGACTATCCTTATTAAACTTCACACACATCCTTTTTTGCGGTGATTTTACCCAAAAAACTTTTGCGGACGGAACAGGTGGTCAGGCGGTGCCGATAGCCGCCGTCCGGGCAAATTTTAAAAATTTCAGTGCAATTTGTTAACAAAATTTGTCCAAAAAATGACCAAATTTAGCGATTTTAAGGAATTTTTAGGGTCCGGCGGTGCCGGTGTCGCCTGAAATGTTTCGAAAATTTCAGTGCAATTTGTTAACAGAAATTGTTCAAAAAATTGCAAATTTTTTAATAAATTTCAAAAAAAGTTTCCGGAAATTTCCGACTTTCTATCAAAAATTTAACAAAACTGTCTTCAGAGTGTTTGTTTGCCAAGCCCCAATCGGTTTGGATCGACCGATACGAATGTTTGAGGGCATCGAAGCAGGACGATGAAGACTTCCGTGCTTTCGTCAACCGCCACAAGCGAATGCTTCGCGATTTTGAATTTAAGAAGCTGAACGAAGAGCAGTTCAACTGCCTCATGCTTCTGATTGCTCTGAAATCGCCGAACTGAGGAAGCGAATCTTGGGAAAGCTGACAGCAGACGACGACAAAGCAAAATACGACAACGTCGTCAGTGACTTGCAGATGTTCCTGTCAACAATTGCTGAGGCTAAGGCCATTGAGCGCCCGTCCCATTCCAACGTTTTGGCAGTCAATCGTAAACTATTTCAGAAGAGGGAACCAAATAATAGCCCAACTCAGCCTACTTGTTGGCGTTGTGGCGGTGGACATGAACCGAGAAGTTGTCCCCCATTCGAAGGCAACGTGCCGAAATGTTCAAAAGTTGGACATTTGCAAAATATGTGTGCGCGTCATCGAGAATGGCTTTCAAAGCATTCGAGAAAACGGACGCAAGGAAAGCAAATGAATGCTTTACAACTGGGAGGAATTTCCGTGAACGCACTGAACCATCCGAGCCGTCTTGTTGAGGCACCAGTTGATGTGAACGGCAAACCCATTGATTTTGTGTTTGATCCGGGAGCTGAGCACACCCGTTGGGCCGCACCAATTGTGGTTGTAAAGAAGGCCAACGGAGCAGCATGTGCAGACCTGAACAACGCATTGCTTTTAAATCAGCATCCTTTGCCGTTGCCCGAAGACATATTCACGAAATTGAACGGAGGAAAAATATTTCTCAGATCGACCTTAAAGATGCCTATCTACAGGTTGACGAG